>PVIY010002203.1:0-131643 GCA_004026745.1 Myrmecophaga tridactyla | reverse complement strand
CCATCTCGATCAGAGCAAAATTCAAAGTCCTTACTAGGCTCCCAGCGATAAGGGTACTCTCACCCTTCTATGCACTCCTTAGCCTCTCAGCCTTGCTCGTTCTGCTCCAGCCATACCTCTTGCCTTGTTGTTCCTTGTTCAAGGCAAATGCACACTTACATAGACTGAGCACTCTATCTCCTATTTGAATATGTCTCCACGACTTATTCACTTCCTTCAACTCTTTTCTTAAAAGTTGCTTTCTTAGTGAGATCTCGACTGATCACCTTAATTAAACACAAAACTTCCCATTATTTCATAATTTTATATCATTGTTACCTGCTGTGATTTTCTCTCTGGCATTTAAAATGAAGTGTTCTTGATTATTTGACTGACTTTCTCTGCTCATTGATCATCTCCCACATTAGAATGCAAGCTCCTTGAGGTCAGAATTTCACCCATTCTGCCGATTGCTGTATCTCCAGTGATTAAAATTGTGACTGCCACATGATAAGCACTCAACAAATATTTGTGAAAGTATAAATGAATGGATTCCATGCATATAAATTTCAAATACAAGTCAAGTAAACCATTTATTGTTTAAAGATAACAATGACCATGGCTCAAATACTAAGAAATAAAGTAAATAATGAACAAAACCTATGATGGTGGTTACCTCTGGGAGTGGAGCATGCAAATACAATTGGAAAGGTCACAGGCCTTCAAAGATATTAATAATGCATAGTGTCTTTATTGCTGTTTCTACTGTATGTACATATTGCATAGCTATATTGATGTTTCATATATTCTATAATAAAAAACAATTAAAAGGATAGGACAGAATTCAGGGAAGGACATCCAGTAAAATGTTATTTTGATGATATCAATATTTCCTCCCAAAATGCATGGAGCAATGTGCTCTCAACAGTATAAGTTAATTCTGGGTAATATCTAGAGCAAAAACAATCTAAAATGAAAAACACATTCATCATTTATGGGTATTAAAATTACATAATATATAGCATTTAGATTTGTATAAATAATATTCAATACTCAATGCAAATACATATATTTCTAAGTGCGTTTTAACTATCCATGCAAATCGCCCAAGGAAAGCCAAACATTTCTGAAGAGCAAATGGTGTGCAACGGAGTAATAAAAAAGAGATGTAGATTACAGCCTAACAAACAACATGACACATATTTTAGTGCATTAAAATAAATCTATTCAGTTATTTGGTAAATAACACATTTCATAAACCAATTTCCTTCTCAGCAATTCACTGGAGGCAAGATAATTTAGATCTAATATTTCCAAACAGATAACTTTAAGTTGTACAGACCATTAAAATATTAAATATAATTAGGTAATGACACATTTATAAGTGTTCCATAATAATACAATGAGCTTCAGAGGCCTAGTTTCCATCAATATCATTGAATGCTTTCTCTTTATACAAATCACAACTAAATAGATTTCAAGAGAAACATTTGGTGATGTGATTTATGCAAATCACTTGATTCAGTTTCAGTTAAGTTGCTTCAGCAATTTAAGCAACCGATTTTATTAGCTGAAAATGTTTTCCTTCATGAGGATTTATGAAAAGTTTAAGTCAGTTCCCCATCGTAAAGTGACTTTACTATAAGAATGTTCTTCAGTTTTAACAACTCTTTTTTTGTTGTTAGCTTAAGATTTCAGTCATGTATTATATGATTAAATCTCTTGACATTCTATATATGCATGGCAGAATTTATAAATCCTATAATTTAATACAGATTATAGCTATAGAAGCATAATGCAGGGTGTAAAAGTTTTCAACTTAGTTTGAAAAGTTAAATTGATGTATTATGTCTAAAATGGAAGGAAAAATTCAAAATGCTTTTATGAAGTTATGAACATATTCATGCTCAGGCAACATTTTTGTCGAATTTGTGGTAGTTTTTAAAAAGCAAAATGATTAAAGAACTCCAAATTGGCTTTTCTTTCTCTCTACTATATTAAACATATAAGATAAAATTCAGGAAGCCTATTGAGATATATGTTTCTCACATTTATCTCACATATATTTCTCACATTTTGGGGATGATAAGGCCTTTTATTAGTGAATATAATTGTAAGTCAACCAAGGTATTGATCAGCAGTTCTCAATCCACAGATTTTCAGGACTGTAATGTATGGGTGAGTACATGGAATGTGGGAAAAAGATTAGACTCCAAAGCTATTCTAAAGTAATTTAAAATTCATTTTTCTTTTTGGAAAAGCAATTTATTAACTGCAGTAATGTAATAAATTGCCACTTTCACTTTTTCTCCTTGTGCTTCATTTGAATTTGTTTCTTTTGTGGGGCTAGGGGGTGGGAAGTATTGTTTTGCTTTGAGTGGAGAAGACAGTACCATAACTCATCTTCAGACCATGAGCTCACTCTCATCTTGTCAATTCTCTGAAAAGTGCTACATCTGTGATACACAGAATTGGCATTTTCTAAGTCCCTAAGTAGTAAAGAGGAAAAAGAAAGAAAAGATCAGGTGGAGAGGACCACTGAGAGGACAGATTTTATTTTGGAATATCCCTGAGGGGTGTTTGAAGTAATGGCCCTACCAGATACCAGACTCTCTGGCTTTTTCTAGAACCCATCTCTGAATGCACAATCTGCACAATCAGAATAGAAATACAACAGATAAAAACTACCTGGTGTTACTCTGTCAGTGTTTACAAATTTATCCTTTAAAAGTAAATATACTAGGACACTGATCAACTCATTAACCGTTTACTCTACCAGTTCATAATCACTTTCCTGAGTGTATTCAAAATGACATTTTAAAATGTCACTAAAGTCATTTGGTTAAGTTCAAATTATATTTTTCAAATGATCTGTCCCTATTTCTGCTAGGCTTTTTAATCTAAGTTCTATCTGACCTGTAAAAGCAGTTATTCTGTACTTAATCTTTTCATTGTTTCCTTTTTTGTAGAGGCTGATTATCATAACTTGGACAAGGTACAACATTCATCAATAATTTAAGAGGTCTTTTAACGTCAATATTGTTTGGGGTTTGCAAAACATACATCTGTATTATTGAGGGGTGCAGGGTGTTAAATAAGAAAAATCTGTAAAGCCAATGAAAATCATCCTATAGAAAATTTGGAAGGTTACAAGTTCATAGTTTTCAGCAATAGATGTTTGGCTATAGTAGGGTGATTGTTAAAATGGCTGCAATTATTGATTCCCATCCCCTAGTGACATAACTTTGCAGCTCCTCATGGAAGAGTTGAGGTCTGTTTCCTCGAGCCTTGAATCAAGTTTGACCCGAAACATGCATTGTGAGTAGAATGTGGTGGGAATGATGATGTGCCAATTCTGACCTTAAACTTCAAACAGCCTTGAGCACTTCTGTTCACTCTCTAGGAAACATGATACTAATATGTGAAAAAGCTTAGGCTGTCTTGGTGGAGGAAAGGAAGATAGGAGTCCATGAAGAAAAGCTAAGGGGCTTCAGAACCCCAAAAGCAAAGCTTCCTAGCTCTCACCTAATCAAAATGTTTAATTAGCAAAAATTAGAATCTTTCCACTAATCCCTGCTGAAATCACAAACCTAAAGGATCATGAGTTAAATAAATGATTGTTATTTTAAGCTACTAAACTTCGGGGCAGCTTGCTATGGAGCAGGAGGTAGCTGAGAAAGTATATTTGTCTATCCTAGGATCTATAAACAATTTATACATTGGTGTAAGAACTTTGAATTTTAGCTGGGTAGTTTGTCAGCTCCCATGGCATCTAAAGGCAACCACATGATTATGCTTCCATGAAATCAACTTTAAAAGAAGGGTTTCAGACTTTCCTCCCTCAACTTATTTTTGTATTCCAGGATATGATTTTGATGTCTGAAATGGCTATAGCCATCTAGGAACATGAAATATATCACTTATGAGGGAATCCATGTGCTGAATGTAAATGGAGGGAAAAATAGAAGCTTAGCACCTTAATTATTTCTAGAAGCCACCATAGCAGGTCATCAATGCCAATTTCAGACCTCTTTCAATGAAAGAGTTAATTTGTATTGAAATTAAGCCACTGTCATTATGCTTTTCCATGCAAATAATCCCAATTCTAGTACATTAGAAAATATTATTTTTCCAGATATATAGGAAACAATTAAGTATCAATAATTTTAAAACAAATGACACAATAGAAAAAATTGGCAAAGAAGTAGAGGCATGTGTCAGTCAGGGTTCTCCAAAGAAAAAGAACCAACAAAATACACATAGACATGTTCAAATAAATTTATTAAAAGGAATTGGCTCAAGCGATTGTGGGTGCTGGTATGTCTGAATTCATAGGGCAGGACAGAAATTGGAAAGTTCAGTGAAGGTGATCCTATATTCTTGAATCCAAATTCTTTAGTCTAGAGACTCAGAGGGAAAAAATGGAGAGTGTAGTTTTGAAATAGAAATTCTTCCGATGTCTGGAAACTTCATTTCTTGCTGTTACAACCTCCATCTGATTGGATAAGGCCTTCCAAAATTATTGAGGATACTCTTCTTTACTTAAAATCAACTGATTATAGATGCTAAATACATCTGTAAAAACTATCACAGAAACATCTAATTACATGACTGGGTAATATGGCCTACCTAAGTTGACACATAAAATTAACCATCTCAGCCCACTCTTTGTCAAGTTAGAATGCCTAGTATTCAGTAACCCCAAAAATGTGTGATCATTCCCTTTTCCCCAATGGAAAATCATCCTGGAAAATGCTGTAGATCCCTTTGCGGCAGGCTGGGGGTAAGATTAGCAGTATATATAGCAGGGTCCATCTTCAAGGTGTTAGCCTACCCTTCATTCAAGGGATTCTGAGTCTGTAAATTATCTCATGTGGGAACTGAGTGTCTGTGACTTTCTGGTTTTGTGATGTAAGTTAGACATTCATTCACTGGATTTAGAACTCTTATACAGATCAAGTAAGAATTTACTAGTCTGCCTATCTATTTCACTTGTAGATATCCCTTGATCAACTAGCCAATGCCCCAAGTCTCTGAGAGTCAAACTATTCTTATGGTTTTGACTCTACTGCCCATTATGGTAACCATACATGCCTTGTCTTTGGTGATTAATTGTCTCCACTTGGCTTCTGCCCTCCCAGGATCTGGTATATTTGGGGATCAGAACTCACCAGGGATGCTGGGGCTCCCCTCACAAGTTTTATTCCTACAGTTGTGGTGAAAAGTATGTTCTCTGGGCACTTCCAGGGTAGGGAAACAAGTTTTATATGATAAATCTATTCTACCATTCAAATCTCATTAATCCCTTTAATACTTTCTTTTACACTATATTAAGACAGTTCAGGCGTCTTAAGTTCACTTAGTATAGACCAACTTTTGGTCCATGTTTCAGCCAACCAACCAAACAAATTGTTAGAGTCTTTTCTAATTCCTTAAGTTAAAACACTAAATACAGAATCTCTGCATCTCGGCCTTTATCAATAAATTCAGCCTGATCTAACATTATCCTTTATATCCATCCTCACACATATTCTCCTAATTTTTATATGCTTAAATTTAAAAATATATGCTGTTCTTTTGGAATGTAATGCACTTCTTTATGGGTCAAATTTTGTACCTCACCTTCTGGGGCTTGCTGGCCTTCAGTCTAGTTTTAGGCTGGAAGCAAAATGTGGTGTTGGTGTTGGATCCTGAGGAGAATTAGTAGTGTCTTACAAGTCAGCTCACCTAGGGGTGAACCTATTACAGATTTATTCTGCAAAACAGAGGGAGTGCTTCTACTGGCAAAGAAGACTCAGCAGAATGTAAGCTTCTAATATCCCTGTTTTTTTTTTTTAATTTGCATATGGGCAGAAGGCACCAGGGATCGAACTCCAGACCTCCATCACGGCAGGTCAGGTCGGAGCTCTGCCTGCTGAGCCAGGGCAGCCACCCTTAATATCCCTGGTTTTATCATGATAAAATAAAACCATATGCCCCATTCAAATTTCAGGATCCCATCCCTTTCAGCCAATGTACTTAAACAGCAGACATCCAGCAAGGTTGGGAATTTAATTTGCATTGTAATTCAGCTTCTGGCAGGATGAGACTGTTTTTGTTTTTGTTTTTCAGAAAACTCAACTCCATGACTGCAGCAGATATAGATTTCTTTCAAGGCAGTCCTAGAAGTATTCATGCCATTTATTGAGCACTTGAGCTGAGAATTCAGAGCCCTGAGCTCATCCTTGCTTTCACCACTTTCTTTGGCATATTTAGGAAGACTATCTAATCTTATTCAACTTGTTCACTTGACAAAATTGTTTAAGATATCAAAAACATGGTCACCTAGAACTTTGTCTCTTATAGGTATTTTATTAGGCGTATCCAGTGATGGCGTTTTGCTTACCTCTACTGCCACATCATACCACAGACTATCAATGCTCCCTTTGTCATTGTGTATAGTCATGAAAGTGCCTTTAGATATAATCAGACTACCTACCCAATTCCAAAAATCACTTCAGAAAATTACTCTTCTGATTTTGTTCCCCTAGAATCACTCTGATCATGACAGGACCAAATTAAAAATATGCATTTTACCTATACAATTTTTACATTTTTATATTAGGCACAAATAGATGCTATGTAATTTCCTAAGTCTTAACTTATAGCTATAAGTTATAGTTGTACTGGATAAGTTATAAGTCATACTGGATAGCTTCTAATTTCCTCAGTTATGCACTCATTGAAATTATCTTCAATTTCAAAAAAAGTGCGCATTTACAGCTATTTTATTCAAAACGAGCATTTTCACTTGGTTGTCATGAATGCTTGGTTAGACCCAGGTGCCTCTGAGTACTATTTATAATTGCTCTTGTATTAAAATATTGCTTCATTTTTCAGGAAGAGAGCAAGCATCTTATCCTTTCCTCTAATCAGAAGAACATGCTCAAATGTTTATTAAGATCAGAAATGGATCACATTACATTTCCATTAGATTTGGGACTTTTTTTAACAATGGTGGAATACCATTGTATAAGTCTCACACCTTCTTTTGTTCCAATTACTAGTGGAGACTACTAAAAAGATTTTAGTAAGTATTTGATGAAGGAAAAAATGTATTATTGAAGACCTGCCTGTCTGTACCCATTCCTACAATATTAATCACTATTTTAAGAAACTTAACAGGTATTTGACTGTACCCTTTACTTCATGCCACCTTGAACATTAGAAGTTGTGATTTCTAAATTTAAGAAAATAAAAGAGTGGAATATTGAGAAAATTTTGAACAAAACACACTCCCAAAATGCGCCAGTCCTCACATACTTGTAAAACATGATTTTTTCAGATCTAAAAATTACATTTTTTGTACTTCTAAAAAAATTCATTATATGGAACAGCGAAGCCCAAAATTTATTTTTATGATGTCAGATTAACCCTGTTACCAAAACAAGACTGAGATCATGAACAGACACATGCACACGCATGCATGCAGGCACAATTATCACAAAAGTTACTGATAGATTCTACGTATTTTGGAAAGAAATTAAACAGTAACTATTTAAAATAAAACATCCATATGCAGAACTTCATAATTAGCAATATTTTTTCTGATAATTGATTACAGCTTCAGGGGCGGAAATCTGAATTAATTTGATAATAACAGCTAACACATAGCATGTACTATTATATTTTATATTGATTTATTCTATTTTATCCTCTTCCAAATTCTTATTTTCCTTCCTTTATTTAGAAACCATTTTGATGTGTCTGTTGTATATTATTTTGTTAAGGGTGTTTCTAAAGTTTTAAAAATCTTTAATTTACATAAATTATATTATATTATATATTAACTCTAATTTTTTTCACCAAGTATGAATGTGTATGTTCTGAACATGTTGCTTTCTACATATTTTGCCTGTTGTTTCTAACTTCTGCATAATATTCCACAGTGAGACAATTACCTATCCATTTTCCCATTGATGGACATCTAGATTACCATTACCCCCGCTAACACATTAAAGCTGCGGTTAACACCATTGCCCTGTTACCTTAATGGATGTGCGTGAGAATTTATGTGGGTCTTCTACCCAGAAGATGAATTATTGCATCACTGTGTATGCGTGCATGTATAATTTGATTACTTATTTTCAGACTTCTCTCCAGAACACCTTGTTATAAGCATATATTCCCAAGAATACCTATGAACATTTCCATGTCCCCAGATTTCCAACAAGTGGCGTTATCCAGCTGTCAAATTTTTGTTGGCTTACAGGGCAGGAAGGGGCATCTCACATTCATTTACACTTGTCTAGTTATTTGTGAGTTTGATAAATTCTTCATATGCTTCTTTCTGTCATGTTTTTCATATATGTAAATCTCTTGCTCAAATATTCTATCTGTTTTTTTTCTACTAGGGTTGCTTTTTCTTTAGAAAATTTGCAGCTCTTTGTGTATTTTAGATATGATGTCCTTACTGATTACATATGTTACAAATATCCTCTTTCAATCTGCCACTGCTTTATTAACTTTGTCTGGCATGTTGTATTGAGTAAAAACCGATTTATATATAATCACACTCATCAATCTTTGCAGTGTTTTGAGGTTTTGAATTTTTATACATTCTTTTTTGACTAAAGATCACAAAGTCCTTTTGCATTATCATCTTTTAATATAAGAATTATAAGAATGTCACCTTCATTTCTATATCTTTAATCTATATGGAACCCATTGCTACCAGTAAGATTCTAGTTTTATTTTTCCCTATATAAAGAATCAATTTTCAGAACACTATATAGTAAAACTATCTTTCCCCATTGATTCGGATATTACTGTTTTGGTACATTAACTATATATATACATGTGTGCAGTTATTGTGAATATGTGTTAGATGTACACATAATTATGATGCATATCTATTATAAATATTTTTTGTGACTATTTCTCCCTTCTCTTGTAGCTATCTTTTGTGTTCCCTTGTGTGCTGCTGCTTTGAAAAGATTTATGTCCCTAAGAAAAGCCATGTTTTAATCCTAATCAATCTTGTGGAAAAACTGTTTCTTCTAATCCTTATTCAGCACTAAAGGGTGGACACTTGATTAGGTTATTTCCACGGAGATGTGACACATTCAATTGTGGAAATTAGCTTTTGAATAGAGGGAAAGGTGATTCCACCCATTCCAGGTGGTTCTTTATTACTTTACTCGACTCCTTTAAAAGAGGAAGCATTTTGGAGAAACCTTCAGAATGACAAGAGAACTACAGAGTCCATCAGCCAACAACCTTTGGAGATGAAGAAGGAGAATGCCCCAAGGGAGCTTCATGAAGCAAGAGGCCTGGAGAGGAAACTAGAAGATGTGACTGTGTTCGCCATGTGCCTTTCCAGTTGAGAGAGAAACCTTGAACTTCATCGGCCTTCTTGAACCAAAGTTTCTTTCTCTGGATGCCTTCATTTGGACAATTTTTATAGACTTGCCTTAATTGGGGCATTTTCTCAGCCTTAGAACAATAAACTAGCAACTTATTAAATTTCCCCTTTTAAAAAGCATTCCATTTCTGGTGTATTGAATTCTGGCAGCTAGCAAACTTTACAGATTCTTCACTATGTTTTTTCAGTGTCATTGTAGTACATCTTTTTTTTTTTGTCTTTATTAGAGATGTTGAGTGTTTATAGAATAATCATGCCAAAATATAGGATTCCCATACACCACTCTGTTATTAACACTTTGCATTGGTGTGGAATATTTGTTACAATTGATGATAGCCTCTTTTTAATAATTGTACTATTAACTGTAATCCATGATTTAATTTAGGGCCCCCTGTTTGTATAATGTAGTTCTGTGGATTTTTTAAATTGTGTTACTAATAGACACAATCTAACTTTACCCATTATAACCACATTTGAATATATATTTCAATACTGGTAATTATGTTCACAATGCTGTGCTATAATCACCACCATCCATTACAAAAACATTTCCATCATTCCAAATAGGAAACCTGTGTAATTTAAGCCTGAATTTTCCATTCCCTATCTCACCCCATACCCTGGTAACCTACATTCTAGATTCTGATTCTATGAGCTTGCTTATTCTAATTATATCAAATCAGTGGGGTCATACGAACTTGTCCTTTTTTGCCTGGCTTATTTCACTCAACAGATGTCTTCAAGGTTCACCCACCTTGTCATATGAACCAGAACTTCATTTCTTTGAATGGCTGAATAATATTCCATTGTATGTAAATACTGCATTTTATTTATCCATTCTTTGGTTGATAGACATTTGGGTTACTTCCATCTTTTGTCATTTGTGAATGATGCTAATATGAACACTGGTGTGCAGATATCTATTTGAGACCCCACTTTCAATTCTTTTGGGCATATACCTAGTAGTGGAATTGCTGGGCCATATGGTAGTTCTTGGTAGTTCTATGCTTAGCTTTCTGAGGAAATGCCAAACTGTCTTCCACAGCAGCTGCACCATTTTATATTGCCACCTGTAATAAATGGGTGTTCTTATTTCTCTGGCATCTTCTCTAACATTTGGTATTTTCTATTTTTTAATAGCACTATTCTAATGAGTGTGAAGTGAAATGGAATCTCACTGTGTTTTTTCTTTTTTTTTTTTGCATGGTCAGGCATCGGGAATCAAACTCGTGATTTTGATTTGCATGTGCCTGATAGCTAGTGAAGTTGAGCATCTTTTCATCTACTTTCTAGCCATTTGTATATCCTTTTTGGAGAGATGTCTATTCAAGTCTTTTGCCCATTTTTAAAATTGGGTTGTTTGCCTTTTTGTTATTAACTTGAAGAAATTCTTTATCTATTTTGGTTATTTAAACATTTTCTGGATATGTCTTTTCCAAACATTTTCTCCCAAAGTGTAAGTTGTTGTTTGGCTTTCAGAATAAAGACCTTTGAGGGGCAAGAGCTTTAATCTTGATGAGGTCCCATTTATCTATCTTTTCTTTAGCTTGTTGTGCTTTGGGTATAAAGTCTAAGAAATCATTGCTTAACGCAAGGCCCTAAAGATGCTTCCCTGTTTTCTTCTAGGAGTTTGATAGTTCTGAATCTTATATTTAGGTCTGTGATCAATGTTGATTTGAACTTTGTATTAGGCATGAGGTAGGGTTCCTCCTTTCTTTCTTTTTCTTTTTTCAAATTAAGATCCAGTTTCCTAGCACTAATTGCTAAAGAGACTATTCTTTCCCAATTCAATGTTCTTTGCATTCTTGTCAAATCAGTCAGGTTTAAGTGTGAGGGTTAACAGCTCTCCACTTGTTTCTATTGGTATATAAGTCTGTCCTTGTGCTAGTACCATGCTGTTGTGACTACTGCAGCTTTTTACATCTTAATATTTGATTTAGCCATTCATGAACTTATTTTTCAATAAAACTTTTATTTGTTTATTGTTTTTTCAAAAAAAGCTAGAATTTTCAACACAGGAGTTCTATAGAATTTGTTGTAACACTTGCTCCACATAGCTGCTAATTTGTTACAAAATTAACACATTTATAACAATAAATCATCTCTTCCAAGAGCTGTCAGTGTCTCCCTATTTACTCCAATTATTGTTCTCATCATTTATTTCATTGTTGGACTTATCTCCACTGAGGTCTCATAAATTATTGCTTAATTTCTAAATATTTTACATCTTTGTACTTCTATGAATGCAAATATGCTTATATTTGTATTTTCATACATATTTACTTCTTAGTGCATAGAAATGCTAATGAGTTCTCAAAATTGAGCAAACTAGATAAATGTTCTTATAAATTTTATAAGATTGTCAATAATAATCCACATTAGTTTTTCCATGTAGAAGATAGTACCATCTGAAAATAATTACATTTTATCACTAAATTTCTCATCTTTAGATTCTTCTTATCTTTTCATTTTCTTGTAATTTTATCCAAGACATTTGTTAACCTTGAACATAAGTCATAACAGGAACAACAGGTGTCATTTTATCATGTGTAGTCTTAAGGAGAACACATCTGCAATTTCTCCATTAATTATAAAATTTGTTTTAACCTGTGCTTATACATTTGCCAAATTAATGAAATTTGCCTTCTCATTCTACATAGTTGTATAACTTCTCTGAATTGATTCAAGTGTTTTCATCTCTGATAATATATTCTCCTGATGAATTACAATAACAAATTTTCTAATACCGAACCACCCTAACATTCTTGAATTAAAGATTCTATTACTATGTTTTGCTGTCTCTAATGTGATGTGGTGCTTACTAACTAATATTTCCTTATTAGTTTGTGTCATGGTCAGGTTTATGTGTCAACTTGGCCCGGCTGGTGGTGCCTGATTGTCTAGTTGGGCAAATACTGGCCTGTCTGTTGCTGTGAAGACATTTCATGGACTTCAGTCATGACTGTGCTGGTTGTATCCACAGCTGGGGAGTGTCTTCTGCAATGAGTGATGATTAATCTAATCATCAGAAGGCTTTTAAAGAGGATTCACAAGAGACAATCACTGAAGCAAAAAGTTTGAGCCAGCCAGCTTCTCCTGAGAGTCCATTGAAGAACTTCACTGGACCTGCCAGCTCGTGGCCTGTCCCATAGACTTTGGACCCTTACATCCCCAGGGTTGCCCAGCCAGCCTCTCCTGAGAGTTTGTTGAGGACCTTCACTGGAGCTGCCAGCTTGTGGCCTGCCCTACAGACCTTGGACTATACATCTCCATGGTTACATGAGACACCTTTATAAATTTTATATTTATAGATATCTCCTACTGATTCTAGGGAATCCTAGCTAATACAGTTTTTATTTTAATATTTTACATATATATTCATAAATAACAAAGACTTTTAGTTTTTTAATCTGATTTTCAACTCAAGTTTATAAAATCCTACTACAATGACCTAAGCATCTTTTGTTCTATTTTTAATTTCTCAAATAATGTATAAAAAGTAGAGTAAGCAATACCTTGAAATTTTAAGAAATTCATTGTAAAACTACCTGAGCGTATTTGGCAGGGATTTTTAAAAATTTGTGACTATCATTTCAACTTTATTAAAATGTCCAAGTATATTCGTGTTCTTTGTTTCTTCTTCCAGTTTTGGCCTTTTACATTTATAGGAATTTATCCATTTCACATAGATTTTTTCATTGATTAATGTAAGTTATTCAATATATATTTTTTAGTCTGTTAAGAATATCTGTATTTTGGGGTGCACAGCTGGTTCGGTGGTAGAATGCTTGCCTTCCATGCAGGAGACCCAGGTTTGATTCCTGGATCATGTTCCCCCCAAAAACAAATGTATTTCTGTCTGTAGTTATTTTGCCTTTTATACTGTATATTGTTTGTTTTCATGTTCTCTATTTCTTAATCCTACCTCTAAATATTGAAAAAAAAAGCTTTTTATTTCTTTGTAATATTCTATAATTTTGACAGGTAGGTTGTTTATTATTTCATTGATGTATGGCTTTGTGTTACTGTTTTCCTTTATTTTTGTTAATTTTATTACCTGGTTATTTTATAATGTCTTCAGTTTAATGCTTAACTAATTATTTTTTAACAAACCTGATATATTTGATCATTTCACTGAGATGTTATCTTTAAGAAAATAATAAATAAACATCCATCTACACAACTATGCAGAAGTATGAGAGCACTAATAGACACTTAAAATATTAAAAATAAATATTAACTGAGCAAGAGAAAGTTTTACCTAAAAAAACAAGAAATAGTTGATACATAATAAAAAGGTATGAATGAAGGGAGTTGGAGTTTTCAGTTTAATCAAGATCTCCATAGTTCATCTAAGGCAGGTTAACCCTGGGTAGTGTAAGAAAAATTAGAATAGGATTATTATAGTATAAAATGTCCATGATATCACATTGAACATAATTGTATTTCAAACCCAGTCCCTTTCCCTTGGTTCTGCCAACAGTAGCAATCAACAGTGTGTTGAATCTGCCAATGAAGTTGTTGGTAAACCTTCTTATTCCATTCTTAGATGTAAGGTTGGTACATCTGATATTTACAAAGGAACTAAAGCAGTCTAGGTCTTCCATATTATAAATGAAATTTAAAACTGGTTGTTTTAATGTGTGATGCAAAAAATTTTGTAATAAACTCCCTTCAGATATTATTCATACTACCACACATAGTGGCAATTTTTTCAAGCATTTAAGAAATACATATTAAAACAAATAAATAAACTTGAATTCCTACTGTTGCATAACAAAAAATTCCAGTAAGTAGAAATGACAAAAACATATTCTCTTAGGAAAATTAATTTTATACAATCTAAAATCACACTTCCAAATGGAATTTAATTTTATCACATAAGTTAGAAGTGAAAGGTGAAATAATAAATTTAGCATGTGTTAGAAATTGAATATTATTTTAAAGAATATAAAATGGCATGTATTAAATTTGCATTTGAAAACTAGCATAATCCTGGTAGTAAAACAGATAATATGGAAAAGAACACACATGGCTATAGTTTATTACAGGATTAACATTGATAATCCTAATAATGATGAAGGAGAGAAACAAGTCAACATCTTTTTAGAAAAAATCATACACAAAAAATGTAGGGCTTAATTTCACAAAGATGCAATGAATATTTTGTTTTAAAGATTCAGCTTTTATACTGTATTATATCAATACTAAAAAGCAAAAAAAATCTTAATATATCTCAGAGAAGATTTCATTAAAAATTCAACACAGTTCCTGATAAAATTTCATTACATGGTTTGAAATAAAGACGACTATTCACAACGAAATAAAAAGCAGTACTTTGTCTAATGATGAAATACTAGATATTTCCATTTCACAAGAATTAATAAGAGCAAGACCTGAGAAGCACATCTGAAATGGTAGAATAAGGAACGTCAAATATCTGCTTCCCTAAAAAAGCATTGAAAAAATTGGGGAACATTTTCAAAATCAACCTCCTCAGAAATGTGGAAATTAACTAAAGCCTGAGGAATATTTATTCAAGGAAAATGGT
The DNA here is from genome assembly GCA_004026745.1 of Myrmecophaga tridactyla. Lineage (NCBI taxonomy): Eukaryota > Metazoa > Chordata > Mammalia > Pilosa > Myrmecophagidae > Myrmecophaga > Myrmecophaga tridactyla. The sequence goes on along the minus strand of PVIY010002203.1, from coordinate 116,710 downwards.
TGACACTTGGAAGAAGTGAACTTCATGACATTCTTTTTCACTTCCTTTATCCAATTTTCCTCTCCTCAGCATTGTTTTAGCTCTAAAACCCAGCAGCCTAACAACTACAGTACTTGTGAAAAGCAGAAGTCTTATAACCATTGTAGGTAAAGATTAGATTTGAGGCTGCTCAAGAAAGATAAATGTTCCCGAAGTCACTATTTGACATTTTAGTGAGTTCCTTTGGGAAAAAAAAAAAATAGAAAGGATGGAAAAAACAAAACAAAACATTCATAGGGCTTCTCTTTATGTGAACTGATTCAGATCTCACTGAATGGGAAAAGCTCTATCCACAGGGATGTTATACAAAAATATAAGTGGCAATTGTTTAGCAGCACAGCTCCCTGAGGCAATAAATATTGCAGTTGTAGCAAAAGCTACCCAACAATACTAAAAGGCAGATTGGAGAATTATAATTTCTATGGAAAGTATTAGTCATTAAAATATATTGAAAATATGAACTAAAGGAAACCATATATAAAAATTAAGGGAAAATGTGAGAATAATGTGTCACCAAATTGAAAATATCAATAAAGAGATATTATTTAAAATGAGAACCAAATAGAAATTCCAAATTTAAGAATACAATAACTAAAGCAAAGACCTCACAAAAGAGGCTTGAAAGAAGAAAGAATCAATGAACTTGAAGATATGTCAAATGAGGTTATACAGTCTGAGTAACAGAAACAGAAATAAAATGTTAAAAATTAATAGAGCTTTGAAGAAATGTGGGATACCAAGTACACCACACATTGGAATTCTAGAAGTAGAGGGGAAATAGAAAATAGCAGAAAACATATTTGAAGAAATAATGGCTGAAAGTTTTCCAAGATTAATGATAAACATTAATTTACACATATAAGAAGCTCAGCAAACTTTGAATAATTAAACTCAAAGAGATCCACTTCTAGACATATCATAATCACACTAGTGAAAGACAGAGAAATAAACTTGGAAGCAGCAAAGGAAAAATAAGACTTTGTGTACAAGGGATCTTCGTAAGATTGGTAGCTGAGTTCTCAACAGAAATTATTTAGGCCAGAAGGTAGGGATATTCAAAATGCTAAAAGAAAAAGCCTGTCACGTGAGAATTCTATATCCAACCTCCTACATTATCCTTTAAAAACTAAGAGAAATTAAGTCATTCCAAAAAAGCAAAAGCAGAAATAATTTGCTGCTAGGAGGCCTTTCCTACAAGAAATACTGAAGAGAGTGTTTCAAGCTGAAATGAAAGGTGTTAGACAGTAATTTGAATCCACACAAAGAAATAAGGAGCATATGTAAACATAACTACATTGACAAATATAAAAAACAGTATAAATATATTTTTGTTTGTAACACTCTTATCTTTTAAAAGACAACTGCATAGTGGGTGCAAGGGTAGTTCAGTGGTAGAATTCTCACCTGCCATGCAGAAGACTTGGGTTTGATTTCCAGCCCATGCACTTCCCCCCAAAAACAAACAAATAAACAGAAAACAAACAAACCAACAACATTCGACAAATGGTGCTGCAATAACGGGATACTCACATGGAAAAAGAATGAAATGTGGTCCCACCACACAGCATACAAAAAAAAAGACAACTGCATAAGGGAATAATTATAAAACCATGTTGATAGGTTAGTAATGTATAAAAATTGATATGCATAAAAATAGGACAAAAGAGGAGAGAGGGAAAGGTTTAGCATGATATTGAAATTATCATGGTACTAATTCAAATTAAATTGTTTTAATTTAATATATTAAGTGTAATCCCCAGGCCAACCACTAACAACTCGGAAAATATAGTACAAGAAATAACAAGGGAAATGTTGATGGCATATTATTATTAATACATATACACAGAGGCAGTAGGAGGAATACAGAAATAAAAAATACAAAACACATGTAGAAAACAAATGGTAAAATGGTAGAAATAAGTCCCCCCTTATTAGTAATGCTTTAAACACAAATAGATTAAAAACTCCAATCAAAAGGCAAATATTGGCAAAATGGATGTAAAATCATAATTCAACTATATATTATCTAAAAAGGCACTCAAAGACTCAAATATTTTGAACATACACAAGGTATATCATGCAAACAGAAATGAAAAAGAGAGCTGGAATAGCTCTACTAATATCAGACAAAATAGAATCTAAGGCAAATAATGTTATTAGAGACAAAAAAGAATAATTTATAATGAAACAAGAGTCAACCCAAAAGTAAAACATAAAACTTATAAGCTTGGCTTCCGTAAAAATTAAAAACTTTTGTTCTGCAAAGGACACCATTAAGAGAGTAAATGGAAAACTCACAAATAGGAGAAATATTTACAAATCATCCACCTGATAAAAAACTTATATCCAAAATATATAAAGAATATTTGTCTCACAAGAGAAAGGCAAATAACCCAACTTAAAAATAGGCAAGGAATATGAACCGGTAACTCTATATAGAACATATAAATGTGGCCAATAAGCATATGAAAAGATGCTGAGCTAAGTAGTCATTAGGGAAATGCAAATCAAAACCACAACAAGATGTATCTACACACCAACTAGTATGTCTAAAATTTAAAAAATAAACAGGCAATAACACATGTTGGTGAGGATGTAGAAAAACAACAATCATGCATTGCTATTGGGATTATAAAATGGTGCAGCCACTTTGGAAAAAAAATTATATCCCTGCCAAATGTTGTTGTACTACCATATGGCCCAGAAATTCCACTCCTAGTTATAAACCCAAGATAAATGAAAAGATATGTTCACATAAAAATTGGTAAATGAATGTTCATAACAGCCTTGTTCATAACAGCCTTATTCATAACAGCTGAACATGGAAACAATCCAAATATCTATCATACAATGAAGAGAATGATAACATTTTTAATATCTAAATAATGGACTATCATTTAGCAATAAAAAGCAATGAAATACTGGGAAATGATACAACTTGGATGAACTGTGATAACATTAAGCTAAGTGAAAAAAGCCAATCACAAAGACCATATATTACATGGTCCCATTTTTGTAAAGTGTCCAGAACAAGGAAATCCATTGAGACAGAAAGTAGAATATGGTTTCCAGGGGTTGTGTGGTGGGGGATAGAGTGACAGCTAATGGGTAGTGGTTTATTCTTTGGGCTATTGAAAATGTTTTAAAATTAGATGGTATTATAGGTTGTATAATTCTGCAAATATACTAATAACCACAAGAAATACTTTAAAAGGATGAATTTTATGGTGATTTATATCTTAATAAACCTATTATTTACCAAAAAAGGGCCCTAAGAAAAGTAAAAACAAGGTCCTAAAATAAAACACATTTATTCTACATCTTTTTCAGAAGGTTCAATTGAGGGTTCAGATAATTGGTAAAGTTCATAGCCTACAGTTTAAATCTGCTTAACTCTAGTTTTACTTATTTATTCCAAATTTTGACACTGAGATGCAAAATATTTGTGCTATAATTTAGTAACATATAAAGAAGTCCTTGCTTTGGGTAGAAAGAAAAAGTAAAGCCGGTATACCCTTGAGCTGCACTATAATTCCATTGCTCTGTTATATTTACAGAGTGCTATAAGTGAGAAATGAGAAATAAAATTTATAAATATAAAATAAGCAAGACTGAACATTATCATTATTTACAAACATTTTACATTTTACTTAAAGTTACTTACTAGTTCAGTGAGATTCTTACAAACCTGATAAATGTAAAAGTTACGTGCTTTGCATCATACCAATAACAAAAGGTACAAAATACATTAAAACTACTTATGCTACATACAGTATTAATAAAAAATTATTTACTAATACATTAATTTTAAATATGAACATAAATACGAATAAACATATTTTACTTGGATACCTAAAAGAAGGCTTGAAATACTATGATATGTTTTTGGTGATAATATTTTGGTGATAAACTCAACATTTAAGTGATGCAAACTTCCTAGGCGTTAATCCATAAATCTCACATAATTACAATCAAAATACCAAAGGTACCTTTTTAAAGACCTCAAAAGTAGTGTGTTTTAGGGTGGCTGCCATGGCTCAGCAGGCAGAGCTCCGACCTGCCGTGTTGGAGGTCTGGAGTTCGATCCCTGGTGCCTCCTGCCCATATGCAAATTAAAAAAAAAAAGTAGTGTGTTTTATATTTTAAAAACAACAAAGATACAAATAAAATGCCAAGCACAAAGCATAGACCACATAGCCAGAAATATTTTCCATAAATACAAGAAAAGAGACAATCAAAAGTCAATATTTAATGAGTGCATCTAAGACTCCTTTTTTATGATTTTTTGTGTAAACAGTTACCTTTAAAAAGAGCGTAAAATGTAAAATTTGTGTTGTATATGTTACCCAAATAAAAATTGTATATATAAAGTTTATAAATCAGACAGCATGTAAGTAGTCATTTTGCTGTCCAAGGTGTTGAAAATTAAGTTCTATTTCCAGCATTTAAAGTGGTAATGATTTACAAACAAAACCACAGATACAATGGCAAGTCAAATGTACAGAATAGAGAGGTATTTCTGCATGTAGATCTCATCCTTCTCTTGGCAGTTATCTCAGAATGATCTAAAACATATAATCACCTCCAAGAATAAACTCTACTTCTTGCTTGCTTTATTACAAGGGTATTTAAAAGCCATTTGTTCCCCAGTCCAAATGATGACATTAATTTAAATAAATGGGCCATGACAAATGAAATAGATAGTTAGATAGATAGATAGTTAGATAGATAGATAGATAATAGATACATCTATTTATGGTTTTATAATTATGATTACTGAGGTTTGACTAGCAAGAGTAACTCTGAAAGTTAAGGATTCTGAAGAATATGAAGCACCATCTGGCCCCAAGTCATTTAAATCATCTACTTTTAAACTCAATTAAACCTAAATAATTTTGATATAGTACAAATCAATAGTTCTCAATAGATCTCACTAGTTCTCAAGTATGTGGATTTTAACTGAAAAAAATGCATTTAAAACAACAAAGTTTTTACATTAGTCCTCAGATCTGTTTATATGATAAATTATATCAGAATAAACATAAATATGAATTCCTAGAAAATTCTCCATGTTCAACCTCAGTATAAGATTATACATAGTTAAAACAATTCAAACATACAGGATAATGAAAAGAAGGTCTCACTGGAATAAAATCTATTTCCTTGGAAAGTTATTTAGAATAAAATGTGCCATGAAAGATGAATAAAACAAGAGTTTAAAGTTGTCTTGGGAAGACAACTTAGATTTTACTTGATTTTGTGTTATTATTTGAATTTCTCAAGCATTCTAAATTTGTAATAAGAGGTTTGCGAGAGAAAAATATTATATTAGAAATGTTAGTCAATGTCTGTGGAAACATCTTAAAATTTAATGTTAACTTTGGAGCTCAAATCGTACGAACATAAGAAATAAACTGCAAGATATTTTGAAATAAATATATTGATGGTTCTTTTTATTCCTTTGACTTTGGCTGATAAATATGGACCAATGTGTATCCTTCCATGTAGCTCTCCCCAAATATTTTGTTGAATAACTTGCTTTTTTTCAATAGAAGCAGAAAATATTCCTTTTGTTTCTTCTTTCCCTGAAGAAATGGGAAGCCTCTTATGCTTCATTTCTTCTTATGGTGCTTTCTCAGAAAGAGCTGTAAATTAAAACTGCAAAATGATAGCATTCTTAATTATATTCCTTCTTTGTACTATGCATGAATAACACTGTTTCATTGAATCAGTGTCTGCATTCCTTTTTTTCCTCTTTGATCACTGGTTCAGATGTTCATTTTCATAAAACTCTCCTGCAGAATCTAAACTTTGATTTTTCTTCCAAGTGAGAGAAGTGAAGTTACTCATTTGTTAGTCTGCCAAAGCACCCTATTGTTTAATCAAATCTAACCATTTTCACTTACTTAAGTAGGACAATTTTATTTTTGAAGCCATGTTTCTATAAAGCCAACATGACACCAATCTATTGTGGAATTTATTGTGGGCTAGTGAAAGTTCCATTTGATTTCTTGAGCCTTTTGTGTTTTTTCTGAGAATCTAATTCCATAAATTATCTTCATGTTACAGGCCATGTTTCCTTTCCAAATTAAAAAAATATATATTATATTGTTCATTACATTTTTCATAATCTTACCATATCAAGCATGTGAAATTTATGTAGCCACCTACCATAATGATAGCATTAAGAGTAGGTGCTACATAAAACAGAAAGATACAAGTGCTGGAGAAGATGAGGAGAGAGAGAGAAATACTTATTCACTGTTGGTGAGGAAGTAGAATTGTGCAGCCCCTCTGGAGGGCAATATGGTGGTTCCACAGGACCCTCAGTATAGAGCTGCCATATGATCCTGCAACTTAATTATTAGGTGTATATGGGAAGTACTGAAAACAGAGACATGAGTAGACATTTACACACTAGTGTTTATGGCGGCATTATTCAAGATTGTCAATGGATGGAGATGGCCTAAGGGTACAACGACTGATGATGAATGGAAAGGTAAACTGTGGTGTACACATAGTATGGAATTTGGTTGGCTGCAGAAAGCAATGAAGTCATGAGGCATGAAACTAGGGGAATGAAACTTGAGGGCATTATGTTGAGTGAAATAAGCAAGACACAAAAGAACAAATATTGTAAACCATTGCTAATATAAACTAACTAAATTGGCAAAGCACTGAGAATTGAATTCCAGAGCAAGTTATCAGGGAATAGAAAGTGGGCAGAGATTAGGCCACCAATGACTAAGGACTACAGAATGCTCAGTAAGACTCATTGTAAATGTTCCTAGATTGTAAGCTGTTACAGCAGTCACATTTATTCACTAGTTTTAATTCTTATTTCTAAATTCTGAGCTCTTGTGTTCTTTGTGTATAACCTGCTAATTCCCTTGAACTTTGAGTATCTATGTGACACCTAAGACTCAGAACTAGAGTTCTATAGTTCTGAAAGTCAACATTATTCTGTATAGCAACTGTTAAAAAGCTGAAGAAGAGATGAGACTTCAGTTACAGATGTGAATGAAGCAGATCTGGTTGGGACTATGGTAAATCAGAATACAGGGGAAAGGATGATATTGGCTGTATTCTAAAACTTCAACTTCAGTGTGAGACCAAAGGAAGAGATGCTTATTTTGTCCAAAATTTAAATTTTCTGTAGCACACTATCTAATTTAACTTGACTGGTCAGTGTACTTAGACAACCTAATTACATAGAACCTAGAATAGTGAATGAGATTTTATTATCCTGTACAGGTTAATGTAATACCTTGATACATTTTAGACTATTTGGGGCAGAAAATATAAAAGTATTTGCAAAGTCAACTTGATGAACTGGAGAAAAAATGTGGAACTATTAAACTGCCCCACTTGGAGAATTCCTGATACTCTCTCAAGCCTTAGGGACTCCCAATTTAATAAGTCATGCCCTTGATCTTGAGGCTTGCCCTTATGAAAATTATTTCTGCAATGGTGAAGCTAATCCCATTTATAATTAGGCCTAAAAGTTGCCCTGAGAGAACCTTTATTGCTGGTCAATGTGGTCTTTTTCTGTAAGCCAACTTTGCAAATAAACTTACTTCCCTCCCCACTATGTGGGACTCCCAGTAGTATACGTCTCCCAGGGATGAGTGTGATGCTGTGTGAGCTTGAGAATGCCTTCTTGACCAAAAGGTTGAAAAAGAGTGAAACAAAATAAAGTTTCAGTGGCTAAGAGATTTCAAATAGTGTCAAGAGGTCATTCTGGAGGTTACTCTTATGCAAACTTTATCCAAATACTGCAAATTCCTACAGTACGTCCCAAACAAAGAATCTTTTCCTGAGAATCTTAAAGAAAACCCTGGGCTTCATTTAAGACTCTATAGAAGTTTTCCTTATTAAATTTATTTTTTCAGAAACTTAAAACTTCCAGATTGTTCCTATGCCAGAGAAGCCCTAAAACCCAGAAGTACCAGTCTCTCCAAGAACATAAACCAGTTTCATTCCTCTACCTGATAAGGTCAACATCCCTTTCCAGCATGAAGTTAAAATGGTCATTACCCAGATATTCATGAAAATTGAGAGAATGATGAAATGAGAGAGAGGAGTTATAAGTGAGAAAATAGGATTTAACAGATGATTATGACTTCTGATCATTATATAGATATATTTCTTCTTAGTTTTCAAGTTTTAGAATATCCAAAAGGAAATACCTGGAGTTGTTGAACTGTAACCCAGTAACCCTGATCCTTGATAATGATTATATAAACTATATAGCTTTCATAGTATGACCATATGATTGTAAAAACCTTGTGACAGACACTCCATTTATCCAGAGTATGGGTAGATGAATAATAAAATAGAGAAATGCAATGAAAAAATAGTAATAGGTCAAGAATATACCAAACATAAACTAGGACAATAAAATACTACTTTAATCATTGTATTAGTTAGGGTTCTCTAGAGATGCAGAATCAACAGGAAACACTTGCGAATATAAAATTTATAAAAGTGTCTCACGTGACAGTGAGAACACAGAGTCCAAAATCCACACAGCAGTCTGTGAAGCTGATGATTCCGATAAGGATCTGGACGAACTCCACAGAGAGGCTTGCCAGCTGAAGCAGGATAGAGCCCATCTCTTCTGAATCCTCCTTAAAAGGCTTCCAGGGATTAGATTAAGCATGACTCATTGCAGAAGACACACCCCTTGGCTGATTACAAATGGAATTAGCTGTGGATGCAGCTGATGTGATCATTATTTAATTCTATGAAATGTCCTCATCACAACAGACAGGCCAGCACTTGCCTGACCAGACAAACAGGTACCACCACTTGGCCAAGTTGACACATGAACCTGACTATGACAATAATCTTTCATCAATCGTAACAAATGCCACTAATGTTACAAAATAATAGCTTTACAAAAAACATATCCTCAGTTACAACAAATTTTCCACACCAGTGCAAGTGTTGGTGATAGGGTAGTGTATGACAATTCTGTATTTGGTGCATGATTGTTCTGTAGACACACAACATCTCTAAAAAATAATAATAATAATTAAAAAAAAAATCAGGAGAAAAATCTGAAAAAAGAGAGTAAGTTCCACACTGCTTTTATTAATAACGTCATATTATACATCTGGCAAGTTGAGTTATGTACCCTAGCAAAAAATAAAATAAAAACAAATTTTTAATCTCAGTCCCATTTTTGAGGATGTGAAGCCATTGTAAATAGGATCCTTTAAAGATGTTATTTTAATTAAGTTGTGGCCAATTGAATCAGGATGGGTCTTAATTCTGTTACTCGAGTCCTTATAAAGAGATGTCCATAAGGAAGAGCTGGAAGCCAGAAATCAGCTGAAAACAAGAAATCCAAGGATTGCCAGCCCCCCCAGAACATGAATGACCCTGGGGTGAAGTCTTCAGTGGATGGAAGACTCATCCACTGAAATGGTAAGACAGTAAATTTCCATTGTTTAAGCTAATCCATTGTGTGTTATTTCTCAAAGCAACCAGGAAACTAAAAACAACTAAAGAAGCAATACTTAATATTCTTGTTGTTTGAATTATGACTTGTCTCCTACCTTCTGTTAAATCTTTCTGGCCCTAGTAAGCCTCTTTGACTCAATGACAATTAATTCTTGCTCCCATATTCTAAACTAGAAGTGAACAAAGTTTTTCTATAAAGGGCCAGATAATAAATATTTTAGATTTCATGGAGTATATAGTCTCTGTCATAACTACTCAACTTTGCTGTAATAAAACAAAAACAGCCATAGACAATATTTAAACAAATGAATGTGGCCATGCTCCAAGAAAAATAAAAGAGACAGAGGTCTTAATTTGGTCTGTAGGCTATAGTTTTTTGACCCCAGTTTTAAAGCATTTATGTATTATTTTATCAGTTTCAGTCAAAGGTCTCAACCCTTGAGATTCTTTTTCAATCATGTAGCAAAGAGTGCAGAGGAGGCTGTGTCAATTCTAGTGCAATGGCTCAAAATTTCATTGCATTGTGTGCACTTGCCTCTTGTCTTTCTGCTTTGCAAACCTTAGAATTGACTATTGGTCTTCATAATCATAAGATAGTTCCTGAAGTTCAAGGCACCATGCCCGCTTTCCACATTGGAAGAAGGTGGAAGGACCGAGGACATAGGAAAACAGATATTCTTAGTAGAATCTTTCCACTTTTTAAGTGCTTCAGAGAATCTCTGATTACCAATCTCTACTACTATCTCCTAGGTAAGAATTTAATTATATGACACCTGTAGTTACAAAAAAAAAAAAGATTAAAAAAAGGAATTTTACTTCATTTGTAATTTTAAAATATCTGAAGAAAATTGTAGTTTTGTAGTAAAAATGTAGTAGAGTGTGCATATTAAGTATTTTCATTTGCTAAGCCACCAGAATGCAATAAGCCAGAAATAGAATAGCATTATAAAGAAGATTTATTGAGTTATGAGTTAACAGTTGTAAGGCAACAAAAAATGTTCAAACTGAGGCATCCAAAAAAAGATACCTGACTCCAAACAAAAACCAATGTCTGTCATATGTAAAGGCACATGGCTTGTGTCTACAACCTCTCCTGGCTTCTGGTTTCCATGACTCAGCCTCTGTAGACCCTTCTGGCTTCTAGGTTGCTTAGTATCTCATGGAAAGGCATCTGACAATGTCTGCAGGGCTCTGGTTCCTGTCCAGCTTCTGTTGGCTCTCTCAGCTCCTAGCATCTCCTGCGATTTCTGCATTTCTCAATATCTGCATCTAAATTTTTTCCTAAATGTTTCTCCCTTCAAAAGAACTTTAGTAACTTGATAAAGACACACCTTGAAGTCACATCTCCATCTAATCAAGAGGTCACACCCACAATTGGGTATGTCACATCTCTATGGAAACAACCTAATCAAAATGTTCCATTCTACAATATTGAATCAGGATTATAGAGCATAGCTGTCCTCACAAGATTGGATCAGGGTTGAAAGAACGTGGATTTTCTGGAGTACAAAACAGATTCAAACCAGAACATTTCACCCTCTGGACCCTCAAAAGATATGTTCTTTCTATACACAAAATACATTCATTCCATCACATATTACAAATGCCTTAAACTTGCAGTGACAGTATAAATGCAATACAAAGTTGGAAAAAGTACAAAATTTCATCAAAATTAGTTGCAGACATAGTCTTCCCTAAGGCAAAAAAATTCTCCTCTGGCTGTGGACCTGTGAACACTCATAACAAGTTATCTGCTGTCAATATATAAAGGAGAAACAGTCATAGGATACATGTTTCCATTGCCATGGGGAGAAATTGAAAGGAAAACAGGAGACACCAGATCTAAACAGTTTCCAAAAACCTGCAGGGCATATTCCATTAGACTTCATAGTTTGAGAGTCACTTATACTTGGAAATTGAATAGCAGCAGCCCCACCCCTTCCAAGGGCTTACACAGCAGACCTGTTCTCTCCAAATCTGAAGTAAGGGTTGCAATTGTCGGGCATTGGGGAGATCACCTGTTTCTTGGCTCCACCCTCTCCAAGAATAGGGGCAACACTCAGACTCTCTTCAGCCTCTCAGGAAAATAGTCAACCCCTCCAGAACAATGGGGCAGCAACCAGGTTCACCCCAGTCCCTAATTTATGTGCCCCATCCTCTCTGAGGCCTGGAGCCACAAAATTCTTCCTGAACATTGAGGCAGAAGTTCGACCCTCTGCTTCTGGGGCAAATTCTCCTTCTCCACATTCAGGGGCAGATCCACTCTCCTGGCCCAACATTCCTTGGCTTCAAACCTTAGCTTTCATTGTTCTGCCTTCGAAGAAATTTTTCTTTCATTTTATCTCTTTTAATCCATACTGGCGGTGGTTCAATTTATACAGGTCTGAAAAGAAACTTGTGGTTTTTCTATGCACTATACATGGATCACACCCATCAGATAATAGGGCTTTCCATAAATCCTTTCTGGATAACTGTATTCCAGTTCTGGCTTCTCTGAAATGGCTGATTGGTTCTATGTTTGGTAAGTCCTTACACAGGGCACTATTCTCTGTAATCTCACTCTCTGGAAGCCAGAATTTTCCAGACCATCAATTTCTGGTTTCTTTGTACCCAAGAATTCAGTTCTCAGCTTATCTCTTTCCTGTCACATTTTACTCTATGCTGTAAAGAGAAGCCAGGCTTAGGTTGGAAATTTCCTCTGCTAAGGATCCCAGCTCACTTCTTTTAAATTCTACCTTCCATCTAATACTAGTATTAATTTTGTCAAATTCTGTCACTTTAAAATAAGGATTACCTTCCCTCCAGTTTGCAATGGCATATTTCTCATTTCTATCTAAATCTTCATTGGAAACAACTTTAGTGCCCATATTTCTACCAACAGTCTCTTCAAAGCATTCTAGGCCTTTTTAATTAAACTTCTCACAATTCTTTCAGAATCTTCCCTATACCCATTTAAAAAGCCATTCCAACATATTTGATATTTGCAAACTGCAGTACCCCACTTCTCTGGTTCCAAAATCTGTTTTCGTTTGCTATGCCACCAGAATGCAATATACCAGAAATGAAATGGCTTTTATAAAGGGAATTTATTAAGTTACAAGTTCACAGTTCTAAGGCCACAGAAATGTCCAAACTAAGGCTTCCAAAGAAAGATACATTTACTCTGAAGGAAGGCTGATGTCTGTCATATGGGAAGGTATGTGCCTGGGGTCTACATCCTCTCCCACTTTCTGGTTTTAAATGGCTCTCTTAGGCCCTGTGGATCCTTCTATCTTCTGACTTGCCTAGTATCTCTTGGAAAGACACATGGAGATGTCTGTTGGGTTCTGGTTCCTGTCTAACTTCTGTCAGCTTTCTCCTGTGTCCTGGTGTCACCAGGGGCTTCTGCATATACAAACTTCGGGGTCTAACCTTTCTCCTAAATGTTTCTCCTTTTTAAAGAACTCCAGTAAATTAATCAACACCCACCTTTTATGGGCAGAGTCACGTCTCTATCTAATCAAGAAGTCACATTCACAGTTGGGTATGTCACAACTCTATAATACAACCTAATCAATAGGTCTCATTCTACAATACTGAATCAGGATTGTAGAGCATGGCTGTCCCAGTAAGATAGGATCAGGATTGAAAGAATATTGCTTTTCTTGGTTACACAGTAGTTTCAAACCAGAACATTAGGTATGCGACTTAGTGAGTGCCACACTTCTCCTAAAAGCATAATGCTCTCCAGCATATCAAATGGCTTATCTTCCTTTATATTTCTCTCACTGTTTCTATTCAGACATCAACTTTAAAAGCGTTTTCCCTAAACTAGCCTCATTTCCAGAGTCTCTAAGTGTTTTTGATGTCTAGAGATAAAGTTATCCAGTATTGGCCTTTACGTTTTACCTTTTGAATTTGTAATAGTCTTTAATGTTCTTTTTTTTTCCTTCACACAATGACAAAGATGAAATAGAAGACTTCAAACAAAAAGTCTCCTTTGCTTTTCATCTACTCACTGACAAAACCATCCACCCACTATTATTGGTCCACATTCTCGACCACTGAAGTCTGTAAACATAATTATGTCATACACTGGTTAGGCAAAGTGAGCCCAGCAGCCTCTATGGCTTCCTTCTGGACTCTGAATATAGTTCAAAGTTGATAAAGAGAAAAAGAATTTGGGGTAGCTAATATTAAAGTGCCTGCTCATGTAAGTACTATCTGAAAGCTCCGAACTTGTTGGTCTATAACACTGCTTTGTAGCTTTCTTTTTCAATTTAATTCTATTCTATGCTGGTGGTTAAGAAATTGAATAAATTTGAAGAGGAAATTCAGTTAGTATGTAGCAGGGCAACCTTTCAATTTGCTAAATCTGGAAAACAAGGTTTACATAGGAGCACTGCATATTTTGAGGGGAATATCACCTAGATTTGAAGAAACCTCCGTTTACAAAAATCAAATGCCCTCTCACATCTGTCTGCTATAGGTGATAGCAACATCTTAAAATACTAGAACTTATGTTTTAAAGGTTACACTTTGGGTTTATGTCTATTTTATGATATAACTGAAAATGAGGACAAAAAACTGCAATAAAATAAAGACCAATTCAGAGCACTTCTGGTGGTCAGATATCATTTCCTCCTGTTTTTGGAAATCACCCAAAACATGGAGAATGAAAAACAATTAGTGAAAACCACCAATTTTTGGTGAAAAGAGACAATCAATCAGGGAACACCAGGGGTTAAAGAGTTTGTCTCAGAGCTACAGATTGAAAAAAAGAAATCAAAGTATATTCCTAATAAGTGAGGTATGCAACTTGAGATAGAAAGTCTAAGCTCTCTTTTTTAGAACACCATATTGATGAACAAAAGTTTCTGTAAGCACTTGAGTTTTTAAGAAGCAGATTAGATACAAATAAATGAGGAATCTCATAGAAAAGTCACATTTGTAGTTTTGTTCTCGTGTGAGTATAGACATGCAGATCAAAAGAACGGAATATAAAATCCAGAAGTAGATACAGCTAATGCTTAATGTGTAAAAAAAAAAAATGTTTTTTTTGTTGTTATTTTTTATATGGGCAGGCTCTGGGCAATTGAACCTGGGTCTCCAGCATGGCAGGCGAGGATTCTGCCACTGAGCCACCATTGCACCGCTCAAAAAGCCTCTTTTGAAATCAGTGAGAAAATTACAGCTCTTTTAGGGAAACAAGTTAATTTGGATTCTTACCTCACACTTAACACAAAGATAAATACTCATGACTTTAAAATTGAATTGTAAAATCTGACATGATAATAATACTTGAAGACATTGGGAAGATATGTTTTCAAATCTGAGTATGGTATAAAGGATGGCACAAAAGCCAGAAATCATGGAAGGGAAGATTGACAAATTTGACTAAGTTAAAACAATAAATCTCAAAATCCACCAAAATGCAGTTTGAAAATATAAAATATAAATTGGTAAAACATTTACATGTCACATCACAAGGTAAAGAAATAATTCTTTCAATTTATAAGATATTCCTACATATTAACAATGTCTAAGAGGTAATTCTCAAATTGACAAAGGACAGTTAAAGAAAGGGGGTGCATAAATGGCTTTTAAAAATATATAATGAAGTAACCTCAATTTTGATAGGAAAAATACAAATTAAACTGCACTGAAATAACATGATATTTTATTAGATTACCAAAAGTACAGAGATGCAATGCTGTGTTTGCAGGTGTGTGGAGAAACAAGTATAGCTATTGTAGAGAAGAGCATAACGTGGTACACACGTTATGAAAAAAAATTCTGGTAGGATCTATCAACTTAGAAAACGAATACTGTTTTATCTGGTGATTTTTGTTTCTGGGGATCTACACTGTAAATATACTTATACATGTGAAATTATTAACAATTTTTTTTAGTTATAAGAAAGGTGGAAAGAATCTAACTATGGGGCTTGTTAAATAATCCACGTAGGGTCATACAACGTGTTATTAAGGAAGTGAGGAAGTTCCTCATGAGTTGATAAAGGACTAATTCATGGACGCCAGAGTATGTATTGTGGCTGGGGGAGGGGAGCACAGGGCAAAAAAAAAAAAAAAAAATTCGTGACAGACTAAGCCATCCTTTGTAACAACAAAGGCGGAAAAGTTATATCTAGGTATTTTTACTTGGATTTATGTAAAATAAATAATAATAATAAGACTTTGAGGGCTTCACTTTAGCTCATGAAGAGGAACCAAGTAACTGGGAAGCAGGGCTCAGTGAGGGGTAAGGAGTGAGTTGAACTGTTAATACCTTTGTTTCATTTGAATTGTGCACCAATTCAATATATCATCTATTCAAAACTATACAAAAAATTTAAAAATCAACTTAAATAGTGCCAGAACAACAACAAAAAAGTTCCTGATAGCAGGAAAGCCTGTTTTCCCAGATGCCATATGAGCGATCTAAGAATGACTAGCCGTGTGTCGGTCTGTGCTGCCCCGTCAGTACAGTTCATAAGTGAGCAGGAAGGAGAGCTCTGAGCCTTTCTGCTCATGTGTGTGGCAGGAAGCAGCCTGAGTGTCATTTGCACTCCCAGGCACTAAGGGGAATCGGCTTACTCAGAAGGGCCAGACTCTCATTTAGCATCCACAGAGAACAAGGCAAGAATCCTGATTTTGAGCACTGATTTTTTGTTTGTTTGTTTCGTTGGTGCATGGCCCTAGAATAAACCTGGGTCTCCCACGTGGAAGGCGAGCATTCTACCATTGAACTACCTGTATACCCGAGCACTGATTTTTAATATATAATGCAATAACCTACATGCAAATGGGGACAAGTGATTGTCAGGTGTTGGCAATTAAGACTCACAATGCTCTTTGTGTGTGAGATCAAGGAAAATGGTAGAAAAAGCCAGAGAACAGTGTTCCTTTTAGCTACTTGTCTAAGTATGGGGAGAGGGGGAAAAAAAATCCCTTCCCCTGTGGACCAAATCTAACAACTGGGTGTCGAGATAAATAGAAATGTTTTCCATCGCTTCCCCCCAAAATATTTAATTTTTCTGAGGAGATGTTTGAGGAAAGTGTGAGTACTTTAGGATGTAATGTAGGATCTTCTGACTAGGTAACTGCTGGAGTCCTTTTATGCTTAAAATTCAAAAGTTATAATCAATTTTGCCTGAAATATGATGGGTTCTTCTAACTTGAAACTCATATCGTCAGTGAGCCTTAAAAGCATTCTTCTATCACGCTTCTGGTTTATCTCAGTGGGCCTTTTTTTCAGATAAACATGTTATCAACGTGTGGGAATTTTATTGTCTACTTTCCCCCTACTCTTTATTGTCTTTTTCCTCTTTACCATGTTTTTTTTTTTTCTCCTTTTCCTTTTCATTTTAGGATCTTTCTTAAATTGTTTCTCCAAGTAAATCTGTCATGTGTGATTTTTTCTATGTCCCTGACCCCCTTTGCAAAAGTGTTATTTCTTGAATAATTCTCTTAAACTCACTGCTATTTCCATTGCACAACTTGAGCTAATTAGACTCTAGAATTGTTACCTTCATCCTCCATGTGCATATACACAGTAGAAACCAACACAGATCCCAGAGTATCCTGATTTCTTCTGATTGCTTGCCTAATTACTTACCTAATTTTTCAATTTACCTAATCTCATACTAATATTTCATTAGTTTTTCCCCATCTTTGCTACCAATTTGCTCTGTGATTTTCACCTGCCTACTGACAGTTTTTATCTTGATTGTTGACATCTAGGAATAGGCTGGCCGATTTAATATTGACTTCCACCTTTTGATACAGATATTGACTGGAGTTCCTCTGACCGTGACTTCTTTCTTAATTATTAGAATTAAAAAATTCCTATTGTCCCACTAAGACCATTCATACTTGTATTAGTTTTCTATTGCTGCATACAGATTACCACAAACTTCATGGCTTGAAACAGCGCACATTTAATATCTCCACCAGATGGGTAAGCATCCCTGCACAGCTTGGCTGTATCCTCTGTTCAAGATCTCACAAAGCTGCAGTGAGGCTGGAAACCTGGGCTGTGGGCTCATCTGAGGTTAGAGATTGTCATTTAAACTCATGGAGTTGTTTCCTTGCAGCCATAGGACTTGTAGTGTCTTGTTTCTTCCACAGCAGCAGGAGAATATCTCTCTGACCTTAAGGAAGGCCCCATTCCCTCTTTTAACTAGCTGGCCTGATGATGTAGGTTCACCCAAGAAAATATCCCTTCCTATTAACTCTAAGACAGTGTTAGGCACCTTAATTATATGTAAAAAATCTCTTGGCCTTTATCATGTAACATAACTTAATCTTGAGAGCAATATCCCTTCATATTCATAGACCCTGCCCAAAATCAAGGAGTGGTGATTATACAAGGGCCTGGGTCACCTCAGATTCTCACAGATTGGGAGAAATTATTTATAATATGCATATACGACAAAGGATTTGCATCTAAAATATATAAACAACTCTAATAATTCAATAATAAGAGGGCAAACAAATTGTAAAGAAAACAGATACTTAACCAGAAAAGATTTACTTACTGCCTTAAGATCAAGAAAAGTTGACCAATATTAATAATCATCAGAGAAATGAAAATTAAAACTAGGACTAGATATAATATCATAGCTGCTAGATCAACAATAATTAATAGAATAATAAAAATAAAAGTCAATAGAGATACGGAGCAATCAAATCTCGTCATACATTGTTAGTGGGAGTATAAAATGATAAAAACTTTTAAAAAATTAGTTTGGCCATCCATTTTTTAGAAATTTAAAAATATTCCTTACCCTGTAACCCTGTAATTCCATTTCTAGGTATTTACAGAAGAAAAGTAGAGACATATGTCTTTAAAGATTTCTGTAAATATAGTACCTTTTTTATAATACCTAATTATAGTTTAGATTGGAAACAGCTAATGTCAGTCAGCAGGCAAATTAATTTACAAATCATGATGCATTCATAGAATTGAACACCACTTTGCACTATTAAAGGAATGTAGTAATGATGTATATAGAACATGAATTTTACTCAAAAACCTTATGTTGAACAAAAGAAGTCAGAAGCAAAAAAAGTCCATACTATAGGGTTCCATTAATATGATCTCATTAACGATGTTTAAGAGCCAGCAAAACTAAGCTATGGTTATAGAAATAACAAAATGCTTGCCTTGGGGCAGGGATTGGCTGGAATTAGGCTTGGAGAGATTTTTGAGGTAATAGGTATGTTCTGTATCCTGATTGGTTATTAGTTATTTGAATATATGCATATGTTTGTTAAAGCTCGTCGAATTTGTACTATTAATACCTGTGCTCTTCATTATATGCAATTTGTACTTAAATGAGAGAGGGGGGAAAAGGCAGAAAGTCTCTTTTCTGCCTCTGGCCATTACTTTGTGAGCACGTGATATCTGGAGCTGTAGCATCCACCTGCCACCAAGAAAGAAAGGAAGTGGAAAACACAAAAATAAATAATAGAAAAATAGATGACAGATAATGATAAAAATTACATGGATTGTTGACATTATTTTATTTACTTTAACAATCTTGAAACTGAAGAATTGTATAACTTCTTTTATTATGTGAGATAATAAAATCCCTCTTTGTATAATCCACTTTGAGTTGGATCTTCATTTACTTTAGCTAAAAGCAAAAAAACTAATACAAGTTAAGAAAATATGATGGATCAAACAAATACATTAATTCAGGATCTGTCTTAGATTTCCAGTGCTGCTATAACAAAGTAACTTATTTTTTGGCTTAAACACAGTTTAGAAGTAAGAAGTCAAAAAGTAAGGTATTGGCAGTCCATGCCTTTGCTGAATGGTATAGCATTCTGGTCGTGGCTTCCTCTGCCTCTGTTTCATGGAGATCTGTCCTTTCCTGTCTCCTATTGTGGCTTATACTTCTGTTTCCAAGTTTCCTTTGCTTATAGGGACTCTAGTCATATTAGATTAAGCCCTACTTTCATTCATTGTGGGCTTGACATATTCAAAGATCTTTTTTATAAATGAGTTCACACTAAAAGGGAAAATGTCTCACATAAAAAAGAAAAATGTAGAATATTTCAGTTTTCTTTCATAGTCTAGAATTCAAGAGCTCTGGTATTTATTTGCCCATGTATGGGAAAAAAATGCAATTATAACACATAATAATTCTGATGTCTATAACTACTTGTACTAGCTAGGATTCTCTCGAGAAACAGAATCAGCAGGAAGTATTCTTAGATATGTTTAGGATAACAGTAATAGATGTATCTTGTTGGAGGTCTGTGGTAGATTGCATTATGTCCCTGACAAAGATATGTTCAGTTGGGAGTTAGGAATTGAACATATCTCTGTCAGGGACAAAATGCAATCTACCACAGGCCTCCAATAAGATATATCTATCATTGTTAGCCTAAACTGAAAATGTTTCACATAAAAAAGAAAAATGTAGAATATTTCAGTTTCTTTCATGGACTAGAATTCAAGAGCCATGGTATTTATTTGTCCATGTATGGAAATAAATGCAATGATAACACATAATAATTCTGATGTCCATAACTACTTGTATTAGCTAGGATTTTTAGAGAAACAGAATCAGCAGGAAATATCCTTAGATATAAAATTTATAAAAGTGTCTCATGTAACCTTGGGAACGTAGAATCCAAAATCCATAGGGCAGACTATGAAGCTGACGACTCCAATGAAGGGTCTGGATGAACTCCACAGGAGAAGGTCACCAGCCCAAGCAAGAAAAGAGCCTGTCTCTTCTGAATCCTCCGTAAAAGCCTTCCAGTGATTAGAATAAATGTCACTCATTGCAGAAGACACTCCTCTTGGATGATTGCAAATGCAATCAGCTGTGGATGCAGCCAATGTGGTCTTGATTTAATTCTATTAAATGTCCTCCTAGTAACAGACAGACCAGCACTTGCCAAACCAGACAAGTGAGCACCACCACTTGGCCAAGTTGACACTTGAACCTGACCATGACACTACTCATAAAGAATATGTGGGTAACTATTATTATCTAAACTAACACCCCTGAACCATCTGTCTGATATAGGATACGGGGCGGGGGGGGCTAGAAACTCAAAATGGAACACTGTAGAAACTCTCCAAAATAAATGCTTTATATAGATATGGATCATAATGGATGTTGGTTTCTGTTGCCTGTGATGTGATTTGAAAAGTCTTGGTATTATGAAAAAGGCACCATCTGTTTTCTCTTTTTGTTTTCTATGCATATTCAGAACTATTATTTGAAGACAAATTATAGTTTGTGAAAAATAAATAAAAGAAAAAAGCATAATGCCTCTGGACACAGTATAAAATGAGATCTTTCTCTTAAACTGATGGAAAGAGCAAAGGATTTGGGATCAAAGTTCTGAGGTTAGAGTCTGTTATTAGGTAGGAGACAACAGTTAAGGCAGTCAAAATGCAGGAGCCTAATTTCCTCTACGGCCAAATGCAAAAAACGCTTTAAAATAATACCATGTTGAACCAATGCCAGATCTTAATATAAACAGAATTTCAAATGCTGATTTGCATTATATTATGTATACCTTGATTCAAAATATTATGACATTTTAATATAAACAAAAATGATTAAAAGAGTTAAGTCTCTAGAAAGCAGGTGGTGCCGTGAAGCCATTTGGACTGCTATTTTTCCAAAATGCATAAATTGCACATGTGTTTTCTATGAATGTTGACATGCCTTACAAATTCACCTGAGATGATTTTAGGATAGGAATATCTAGCAGAACTTAAGACAAATGTGCCCATGCCCATGGGACTGTGAAAATTTTAAGAACTTGAGTTTTTACACTTCAAAATTACATGCTTATTTATGCCAGCCACATTCTCTTCTTGGGGATTTTGCACTAGCTGTTTCCTTACTACCAATGAAAATTACAACCTCACCCCTAAGAAGACCAATAATTGTCCATAACCATCTTTATTCTTTCTTTTTCCTTTTATCATTTCAAATTCTAACATCTTACATAGTATAGTTTTTTGTGAGTGTGCTATTTATTGCCTATTTCCCCTATTAGAATGCAAGCTCCGCAAGGAGAGAAAGCTGTATCTGCTTTGTTCTCTGCATTATCCCAAACTCCTAGAGTAGTATATAACTCATATTGCTCCTCAATAAAGTCTTGGTGAATGTTGAATAAATGAACAACTAAACTATGGTTAAACAGATATATATATGAAATATTCATATATTTGTGCATGATACAATGTATCTGGGGAGAAAATGTAAAGATGGTGAGTTTATATTTATATAAACTTGTATTTATTATATTTATATAAATATTATATATTATATAAATATTATATAAATATAATATACATACATAAATATGTATATCTATAATATGTATATAATACTTTATAAATACAGAACTTATTTAAATATAAATACATAAATATAAACATTTATTTATGTATTATATACATATTATCTATTATGCATTCATAAATGTGTGCCATAATTACTGGGGTTCTGAGAAAATATATTTCATTTCTTTTATTGCCATAAAATAAAGTTGATCACATCATTGCTTATTTTTGATGCCCTACTTTCATGATACCCTTTCTTCAGAAAGCAGAGCTGTAGTTTCAAGTATTAAAGGTTTGAGTGCAAAATTAGAATATTATTATGCGAATTGCTGCACCTCCTGGTTTGCGTGCATTAAATATGCATTACATAGGTAAACTTTTCAGAGAATTGGGTGTTCATCATGTGGTGGGGCATCTTGATACAAGTAAAAAAGAGACCAGGGTTAGAGACCTGAGGGGAAGGTCTGAATCTCAGCTGCAGTGCTGATGACAATGTCTATGACTCAAAAACAACCCTTCACCTCTTTGGAAGCCTCCTAAAGAACACTTAGCAGAGTGCCCAGCATGAGAAATATTCTTGGAATGAACAATTTGTGAATAATGCATGAATGTTTGGAGGCCTGTCTGAATGTGAAGATGTTAAGTGTAGATGATTACTAGACTTTTCTCAGCTTAGGGAATTATGCTTTCCCCAAAAATAATTTTTTCTGTTCTGAAAACATAGTGTTAAGTTAATGTAATGAGTTTGTAGTTTATTAGCTTGGAAACATTACATGATCATATTTCTGCAGTAACCTAGTTCCAAATTTTGCTCAAATTCTGCTCATTTTGGGAAGCAGAGTTCATGATGAATGCAATCATGGTTTGGAGCCAAATTGACCTGTGTTAAAAACCCACCTTATGGGCGGCTGCCGTGGCTCAGCAGGCAGAGCTCCGACCTGCCGTGCTGGAGGTCTGGAGTTTGATCCCTGGTGCCTCCTGCCCATATGCAAATTTAAAAACAAACAAACAAAAAACCCACCTTACCATGTACTACTCATGTGACCATGCTGAGTCTTAATTTCCTCCTTTGTAAATGTCCTAATGACTATCTAGTCCTAAGGATTATTGTGAGAATTAAATGAGATAGTCTATGTAAAGTAATCTGTCCAAAATCTGTGCTGAGACTGTTAGACTCCTCTTTCCATTTCTGTATCATGTTTCTTCTTAATAAATCTATGTAGTAGACATTTGATGTTTAATGATTCTCATTGAAAATGAGCCACTTCTATTGAATATGTGAAATATGCCTAAATTACCAGAAGCATATTCAGAGAAATTAATTATAATAAAGCAAGACTTTCTCGTGTCTAATAATTATGTCCTGGGCTATTTGAAAAACAGAATCATTATACTTCTCTTGAATGCCTTTTAAAATAATTGTCCTATTTGTTTCAACTAATACATTCAGAAAAAAGGCATGTCAGCTCATGTATTGATTCAATCTAGCATCTTTCTTACAGACAAGAAATAGGAAATTACAATAGCCATTTTTGTTGAGCGTTACCATTAAAATATCTAACTCAGGGACAATTACCTGCTGACTTCATCATTATATTTGGCCTGCTAAACTAACTGATAATAATATTCTGCACAGTTAAAAAGCCACTTCCTAATTCATGGGCAGCTTACTGAATACCAGTATATAATTCTATTGCCTCAGTAAATATCTGAACCAGTGAATCAGAATTTTGAGAAGTAGAGCCTGGGAATCTGTGTCCTGGAAATTCTTATGATCAGAGAGATTTGTGAATCACTTTCTAAATTTTCAAATTACTAAGAATATTTTGCTTTCATTTGATCATAAGCCTCAGTGTTTTCTGGAAGCACAGCTACTCCCGTAAGTGGAAAAGGAGCAGGATAATTCTATGTCCCTGACAATCATAGCTTCACCGTGAATTTTGAATCATGAACAGTCCAGAAAATTTCATCAGGACACCACTGAATGGCAAATTGGAATAAAGCTGCTGCAACTTCTGCATATGAGTGTTTTCTAAGTCTAGTATCTAGAACAGAAGTAGGCAGCTCATGTGGTGCAGGGGCCTGTGCTTCCAAAATTAATTTAGGAATAAAGATGAAAGTTAGTTTTTAAACCTTTGTTTCCAGGTACAGATACAAAGGCAATCACAAATAGAGGAATAAAAGTACCCAAGATGGGTGTGCATTTAGAAGAATCCCTGAATTTGCTTAAAAATCCTCTTTCTAGAGGGGACTATTAAATGTGGTTAGATTTTAACATGTCAAGTATTTTTTCCATCTTCTCATTTTCCTTTCAAGGTCTTCCTTTAAAATAGGCATGATTGTTAAGCTCTGACAAAGTGTGCCACCCAGCATGCAAGAAATGAATCAGACACAGGCTGAAAGAAGAGATGGGAGCTATAGTTGCTATGCTGTTTTTGTTTTGTTGTTGACTCTCTGTTGTTGGAAGCTTGTCAAGAGTTGGGAACAATAAAAGTTAAATCACATCTACAATGTTAGAAATTAAATCTAATTCTACACTCATCATGGGTAGAAGGGAAGGAATAAGGGAAGTTTAAGGCCCAGGAGCTCTTATAGGACAAATGGACCACTTAAAGTTTTGGAAATACAGAATGAAGAAAGATGGCAGTGTACAGAAGAATTGGTATCATTTTAAGAATTCCATCTCAAACAAAGAAAGAGAGGATAAACAATGCTTAACATCCCCTGTGAGATACAGGCTAGATAAAGTGAGAACATGAATGGACTTTCAGTTGGATAGAATATAAGACAGAGCTCTGTCTCCTTTCTTCTGGCATAAAGCTTACTTTATCTCTGGACTGCCAAGCTCAGTAAAGTAATTAATTTTCTATAATGAGCTCTCCTCTTTCATGGTAGATAGATAGGTGGAGAATAGAAAATTCTATTGTATTGGATCTATATTACAAAAAGCTTCAATGATACAAGAAACAGACAAATGCTGGCCTTCCTCATACAGTTCCTTTCTCTCGTGGTACTCTAACAATTCACTGCTTACTCACTGTCACAATTATTCACAATTAACTTCTCACAATTATGTCACAATTCATAATCAACCCTTCACAATTATTCACTAAGCAAGACACAGCATGCATACAATAATTGGTAAATTTAGAACACTTCTGCGGGACTGGGTCCTTAGGTAGTGTGATAGGTTAAATTATGTACCCCAATTTATACATGTTCTTTATCTTAATCCACAGTCCTGTGGATATGAACCCACTACAAATAGGACCTTTTGAAGAGGTTGTTTTTAGTTAAGGCTTAGTTAATTGAATTAGGATAGGACTTAATTCTATTACTAGTGTCCTTTATAAGCAGAAGAAATTCAGACAAAAAGAGAGAAAGATGTGGGAGGAGTCAGGCACCAGAAATTAGTGAGAAACTGAAAGAGAAAAGAATAAACATCACCATGGAATAGGAAAGCTGTAACCCCAAGGATTCCAGCCAGTCAGACACTACTGACCACAGGAGGAAGCAGGCCTTCTAGCCTCTGAAGCTGTGAGCCTATAAATTCCTGTTTTTTTTAAACCAATCAATTGTAGCAGCCTGGAAAACTAATACAGGAAGCTACTGCCCTATGCACTGAATTTTTAGGCTTAACTTTCCACATACTACCCATACTGTATCTAGCCCTTTGTGCCCTCTTGTAGGCAGACCAATTGCTCCCCAAAGATGCTCACATCTTAATCTCTTCAAATTAGGGATATTTTAGGTACTCTAGAAAAGAAAATTAAGTTTGCAGATGTAAGTAAGGTTACTAATCATCTGACCTTCTCTGAGAAAGGGTACTTATTCTGGATTACTCAAGTGGGTCCATTGTAATCATAAGAGTTCTTATAAGTAGGAAATGGAGGCAGAGGAGTCAGAGACAGAGGAAAATTCAAAGATGCTGCAGTATTGGCCTTGAAAAAGAAGGAAGAGGCCATGAACCAAGAAATGAAGTAGCCTCTGGAAGGTGGAAAAAGGCAAGGAATTGTATTGTCCCTTCAAACCTTCAGAAGGAATGCTGCCCTGTGGATACCCTGATTTTAGCTAAATGAGATTTATTGCAGACTTCTGGTCTCCATAATTATAAGATAGCACATTTGTATTGTTTGAAGTCAATAAGTTTGTGATAATAATGTTCCAAAGGCAATAGGATGTGAATGCACTCATTTATTCATTCGGCGCAATCTTGTACACTTAATTGTATGTAAACACTAATCTAGGTTTCAGGAATACAAAAGTAAGTTAAATAGACATAGCACAAAAGACAAAATATATAAATTATTTAGTATTAATAAATAAGGAAGAAAAAATATGAATCAGTGAAAAATGACATGGAGCATTGAGGAGGTGGTCTTGACAACTTTAGAGTGGCCAGGGTACATTCTAACTAATAAGCTGACTTTTGAATGAAGATCTAAAGAAAATCAAGGATCAAGCCATGTATAAATTTAAATAAAGATAATTATGTAAGCATAGAACACACATAGGCTATATTTGAAAGAGTAGCCACAGGACAAAATTTGGAAGAAAATAAAAGGAAGGAAGGGGATAAAGAAGTTGAATAAGAAACCGAGAAACATCCATTGTAGGGGGTAATTCTAATGTTTATTTGTGAGAATGGGGAATCCACTGGAAGATGCCATGAGATGAGAAACTGTGGTAACAGCCAAGACATAGAAAATGAAGATACCGGAAAGGTAGACAAGATCCGAGAAGACACACTACAGGGGCCAGACTCTGAGTGATACGATAGATATAATTTGGTTAGTTGGTGTGCCGATTTGAAAAGATTTATGTACCCTAGAAAAGCCATGTTTTAATCGGAATCAATCTTGTGGGAGCAACCATTTCTTCTAATCCCTATTCAGTACTATACGTTGGAAACTTGATTAGGTTATTTCCACGGAGATGTGACTCACCTAATTGTGGATATTAACTTTTGAATAGAAGGAGATGTGATTCCACTTATTCCAGATGGGTCTTAATTACTTTACTGGAATCCTTTAAAAGAGGAAGCATTTTGGAGGAAACTTGAGAATAAGAAGAATGCTGCAGAATCAAAAAGCAGAGAGTCCACCAGCCAGCGACCTTTGGAGATAAAGAAGAAAAATTCTTCCTGGGGAGCTTCATGAAACAAGAAGCCTTGAGCGAAAGCTTGCAGACATTGCCATGTTTGTTATGTGCCTTTCCAGTTGAGAGAGAAATCCTGAAATTCATTGGCCTTCTGGAATCAAGATATCTTTCCCTGGGGGTCTTAGTTTGGACATTTCTATATCCTTGCTTTAATTTGGACATTTTTCATGGCCTTTAAACTGTAAACTAGCAACTTATTAAATTCTCCTTTTTAAAAGCCATTCCATTTCTGGTATATTGCATTCCAGCAGTTAGCAAACTAGCACAGTTGGCATTTCTGGTCTGGAGAAATTTTTCATAGAACAAGAACCATCAAGACAAATATATGCCATTTGCTATCTGGAACATTGACTGCAAATGCATTTGTTAGCACAAATCCAAAGCCATTAGTGAGGGGATAGATATGTATATCTGAAGAAGAGCTAATCTCATCAGAAAATGCAGTGGTTATGAATATAGCTTGGGGATCAGACTGACATCGTTTTAATTCTGGGTCACCACTTATTTATTTTTTAATCTTACAAAAGCTGTTTTATCTCTGGAAGCATCAATATCATCATTCATAAGATGGGTAAAATAGTAAAAATCTTGCCAGATTAATCTTGTATTTATATAATTTAAAGAACACAAAGTGCTCAAAAAATGGTGGCTATTAGAATTATGTTTTATTGTGAAGAACATTTTATTTTCAGGATAGTAATTACTTAAACTAAATATGGTTTTATCCTGAGATTGGCAAGTCTCTTGAGCTAATAGACCCATTAGCAGATAACAGATCCTGATGGAAGGCTTTTCATTCAGCTGGAATAGTAATAGGAACTCTCCCAATGCCTTCTTCAGTCTGCAGCACTATAGGCTCAGCTCTTCTGTACTCTGATTTTGTAAGAGCTTTCTGTGTCCCTAGGATCAATCCATTCAATTATCACTAGTAGTACAATTTAGGGCAGTCTCGGCTATTTGAGTTAGTTGTTTGTATATGATTTATGCTCCATTAGTAACTCTCAAGATGTACATATATTTGATGATGTGTTGGAATTCTCAGAGGGCATTTAACAGGTAGTACCACGAGACCACTAACCCTTAAAAAGCATGTCAAATAAACAAATTCCCAAACAGCGGAAAAGTGACTGTCTCAGTTGTCTGAATACAACTGATGTGCCTTGGCTGCTTGGAATGGAAGCCTCTTTCTTCTGACAGCACTGCTGACAGCAGCAGATGGGAGCAAGGATTTCTAATGATCATATGTAACTATGGTTTGGAGCAGTCAGTGCACCCCTTCTTCCACCCATCTGGAGAAACAGATCATAGAGTTCTCTATTCTATTCACTCAAAAGATTTTCTCCTAAGAACTTTAAACTATGGAACAGAACCTTAAAGAAAATATTCCTCTAGGAATATTATCACTGAGAAGAACTATAAAATTGAGGAATTTTGTGGTTTGCATACCTCTATTTTTTTCAGACACTTTCCCCATTCTAATTTTTTTTTAATGTGCTTTCTAGGTCCTGTTCTCAGCAGGGGTAAACTTAAAAGGACCTAAAGCTTTTATTCATACCAGAAACATGTAGATGTATCTTCATTCTTTTAAGAGAGTTATGACTAAAACAAAATGAAACAAAACTATAAAACTGACATATCCAGAAGAAAGAATGGTAGACTGTTAAGCAATGAGACAGTGTGAATTGATTTTGGAACACAGAATAGACTTGACAATTTCAGTGGCCATCAAGAACATTTTATTCTATATAAATAACACTCCCTTGATTTGTACTGGCCAGAAGTGTCAGCCCACTGAATATAACTTGAATGGTGTCCTCTAGAGTTGTGCAGTGTATTTACTGGACTTCTCGTCCTTTAATCCAGTCTATTTAAGCAACTGCCCACTCATGAACTATTTATCCATTAAAAAATATTTATTGACTGCCTACATGTCCCAGGTGCATTGTGCTAGATGTGTGGAATACCACTACAAAGTAAAAGGAAACAAAATTTAGACCACCTCCTAGTCATCTCACAAATAGAAAGGAAGTCCCTGGTAGTTATTTTGACTTTTTCACATTAAAGATAATGAAGATATCAGACAAGTCACCCTGAACTGGGAGTGAGGTATTCAACAAAAAAAGACGTATTACTCCTCCACTTTCCCAGGCTCACAGAACTTATGGACTCCTGCCACCATGAAATCATAAACAATCATGGGTAGTAACAGAATATGTTGAAATGCTTGAGTACACACTTGCTTTTCACATTTTCTAGTGCATAATCTTCTCATTATTCAGTCAGAAGCCTCCATGTTCTCATGAGAATTAGGGTTGACATATGTGAATTAAAAATAAGAAGATGTCAGTGTTCAATTATTGACCTATAATAGGCCCTTGAGGTTTATTTTTGACACAGTATTTCTGAGAGACAGCCCTTTTAATCAAAGGGAGACATGAATTTTGTAAATAAAAAACTGAGTCTGTGAAAGGGTAAGGCATAAAGTTTATCCCAAAACAATAAACAATGAAGAATAGCTAGAGAGCATAAAGTTTGTGCCATCTTGGGAGAGAGGGAATTTTGCTTCAGGAAGAGGAGGACAGGGAAGTTATTCAGATCTGGAGGGACATGGAAAAGTGGAATCAGCAAGGTGAGACTGCCCAGCTCCTGAATTTCCCGAATTCAGGAGTTCTGGAAATGTCCCAAACCTGCAAATGCCTACCATAACTAAGTCTGCATGCAGCTTTTCACATTGGCAATAAAAATTCCACCTTGCATTTATCATCCAGGAAAGTGACACCATGTGTGCCGTGATCATTTATTTAGCTTATCTCAAGCAATATATCTGAGCAAACCTCTTCTCAAAGAATAGGATGCTCTTAAATGTTCCAAAGCAAAAGTTAGGATTGTTATCCAATGGAATTATCTGTATTCTTGGAATTACCTGTATTGGGCTGGGACAAGCGTAATGAGCTCATATTTACATTCTTATCCAGAGTGCTGGCAATTTTCCCTGCAAACATTCAGAACCGACATTCAAATTTACCACAGTATGTTTGCAACCATGTTACTTTGGATTGTACACATTGAAAATAAATCCTTTGAATAGTATTCTTTAGCACTTCACTAGTTATGAACTGTATACTTTGTGTACCAAAGAATGCGCTTGCATTTTCTAAGAATTGACTAACCTTGAAAACTGCTTTAGAGGAGATTGCCTCTATTATTAGTTACTTTAGACTCAAAAGCAGTACAGGTCTTAGAATTGGGCAAGAAGGGCTCTTGCCATGGGCCTCACCCTATACCAAGTCCTTCATATCCCAAACACAAACACACACAGCACTTTTGCTAAAGGCTTCTGTCACTTGGGATCATGGTTCAGCATTGGCGTAAAACAACCAAAACTCTAAATGTCTATGTTTTGACAAACCCTTCTCAGGCCCGGCAAATACGTGATCCACATCACTTGTGCTATGACCTAGAAATAAAAGACAGATATGGTCAAATACTAGGAAGGTTGTGACCTGTGCCTGAAAATGTTTGAAACTGACACTGCTTGATTTAATGGGGAGAATTTGAACAGTGCTGGGAATTAGGTCAGAGAAAAAGACAAATTTATTAACTTGTCAAACCCTCCTTTCAGAAAGCATGAATCCATCAGATTCATAATGAAGTATTTTTTTGGCAGCACTGCCAAGTGTCTGTTTTTGCTTTTCTTCCCTTTTTAATTCATTGTTTGCATCTGTGTTCTCAAGTTAGTAGGGTATTCTCAGAAACTGCACAGGAAACCAAGGGACATTTTGCCTTCTGCAACAGTCATTATTCTTAAGTTTCTTTACTTGTAAGTCTAGGAAAAATAAACATAAAGTGCCGTTACTGATGTTCTATGTTAGAAAATATATGGATATTGAATGGTAGTTTTAATTTTATAAAAGATTTCATAATTTTGATGAAAATAAGAATAAAATTTAAAGGTTTCTCATCATTTAAACAATTAAAATTTTCATTTTATTGATTATAATACTCATTGTGTTTATGAAGTTTAATAAACAATTTTAAATGTTTAGAAGAAAAATTGTTGCTTTGAAAAGATGAATAATGATGTTAATATTTTGATTTTTGACATCAACTTTAATTCTCACCTTTGGTACACACATATACGGATTATATATCCTTTAAATATTATCTATAGTATGTTAATGCTTTATAGCAATACAGGTTATGTGAAAAGTTTGGTTATAACAATGGAATTAAATAATTGCTGAAATGAAGATAATAAAAAAATTTATAAAATAAGGACATCACCATTTTTAATGATTTATGCTTTTATCTTATTACTCACCTAAATATTTCTGGCCAATCCACAAAATATCTATAACAACTCCAGCAATAATAAATAAATTTACCTGTTTTTGTTATATTGCAGACTTTCAGTCATACCAAAAAAATGGATAGAACATACTTTATTTAAAAGGTTGTACTTTATAAGTGACATCTGATAAGACTATTGAGCATGAACAGCGGAGATATTCTTGAGGTCAGCTCGTGTATATCCGGGAAGAATGGGGTACCCTGGGACCCCAAAGTGTCTTCGCCCAGACCTAAGCCCAGATTGGAAGGTGGCCAAAGCAGTGAAGCAGCAGCAGAAGCAGTATCCTGCGTGGCCGTGAAGGAGAGCCTGTGGAGGCATTGCTGGGCCCTACACTGGGAGGCACGTTTGCCAATCTGTCCCTGTGGAGTCTGCCCAAATATTAATTCTTTGGCTTGAGTGCCAGGACAGAAACTGCTGGTGCTCATGCAGTAAGCTTTGTTAGTAAATTATTACAAAATAAAAGCATGCACATAGACATTGCCATAAAATCTATCAGCCAATTATTAAAATTCTTCAAAGAGTTTAGACTGTCTGGTTTTAAAAACCGTTTCAAGATTGCAAAGTAAGTATCCATAGACTTAGAAATTACATTTAAATGTCATTACACTGGACCGAAATATGAATCTTTAGATGAACCAATTATTAAAAAGGAAGAAATTTTTAAATCAGTTTTTCCTCGTAATAGAAAATACACTGATAAATGGAGTTTTTTAATTATATACAAATCATGAAGCCATGTTCTGTTTGTTTTAGACCTCAGAAAATCACAGACAATGCCAAAAGAAATTTAAAATGCTATTATATAAATTTAGATTTAAAATTAAATCCAGATTTGCACAGAGCTGATTAGTTTGAGGAGTTAAATACTTTTAGAAAAACTGCCCTGTGAGATTCATTAGTTTTAGATATGCTAAAATTTATATTTTAAAATAACAGCCTATAAAATATTCTTAACAGTTCCAGTAACAGTTCCAGGAGCACAAAGACTCTTGTCAAAATTAAAAATTATCAAAATGTGTTGGTGATCTTACCTTTGCCAATAGTAGCTGAAATTGCTGTCAATTTGCCGATTAAAAATGAAGTTGTTAAAAATATAATTTTGATGACATAATAAATGAATTTGTAGAAAAGCAAACCAGAAAAATCTTAGAATAGTCGCTACCACATTAATAAAGTATTATCTTTATTGCATCATATAGAATTATGAAACCAAATACATTATTTGTTTAATTTGTAGATGTATATTTTTCCTTGTGCTGTCATTATTATCCCTATTATACTTGCCTGTAACAGTGACCAATGCAATAACACCTCCTTGTTGGACATTTTCCTCTTCCCTGTTTCACTTCTCCTTGTCCTCACTTTGACTACCTAGGACAACTTCCAACTAAATTACTCATTTCAAATCCTTGCATTTTAAAAATATAAACTTCATATTTAGCAACTTTGGCAGATTTATTTTCTGCTTTTTGAAAAATTAGAAAAGGAACCCCTCATTTTCATTTTGTACTGATCCTGCAATTTATGTAGCTGGCCCTAAGCAGAAAAATAACCGTGGAAAAGGCTTGCTTAGAAAACCTTCAATCAGGTCTAAGTTAACTATTTACTATTTGTAAACACACGGATGAGCCATCCATTCCAGCACACTTCAGTTTCCCTTTTGTAAAATGTGGAGGGAATACATAACCCACAGGTTCAATGTAGGAATAAAGATGACATATGTGCAGGCACTTTGTAAATGCTTTGGTATTATCAAACGTGAAAGTAATATATTAACTGTTAACTTGCCCCAAAGACCACCAGAATAGACTTTTGAATAGGCAATGCTGACTTTATTTCCACTGCACGATCATGATAAAGTCTTAGTAGCATTTCAGAAAGGAAAAACAAAAAAAAAAGTTGGGGTGAGGAGCAAATAAATATAGGGATTGGGTGTTTGAGCACCAGTGGTTTAGAAAAGGTGGTCCTTTTCTTATGGAAACCTAATAAGTATTGGCCAAAACTGGTGCTAGCATAGGATTGGTGGACCTATGGAGGCAAGGGATTGAGGATTGACAAATAACCTGTGGTTTGATAAGCAGGCAGATTGCCTAGTTGAGTGATCTATTGCCTTAAGAAGGGAGGGGTGTTGTAGCTGTCTACTGTCCAGGTAAATTGATTCCAGGTGAGTTTCCTAAAACACTCAATTAAGTTATTTACTGTTATATAGCCTTATCTTCAGCAAGAATTTTCTGAAACAAATAGTACAATCAAGTTAATGAAAGACAGTCTTAATTCTTTTTTTATCTTTTAATGCAATTTTATTGAGATACATCAATATACTATATAATCATCTAAACTGTATAATCAGTAGTTCATGGTATTATTATATAGCTGTGCATACATCACCGCAATCAATTTTTGAACATTTTAATTACTCCAAAAATATTATAAGTAAAATTTAGAAAGCACACCCCAAATATCCTATACTCCTTTTCCCTCCCTGTTATTTGTTATTTTTGTCTTTATTTTCTTACTCACCATCCATACACTTGATAAAGGGAGTGTCAGTCACAAAGTTTTCACAATCACACAGTCACATGAAAGGTATACGTATATGGTTATATGATCTTCTTCAAGTATGAAGGCCATGGGTTATAGTTCAACATTTAGGTATTTCTTTCTAGCTATTCTAATACACTTAAAACTAAAAAAGCATATCTATATACTGCATAAGAATAATCTCCAAAATGACCTCTCAACACTATTTGAAATCTCTCAGTCACTGAATCTTTATTTTGTTTAATTTCTCTTTCCCTTTTTGGTCAATAAGTTTTTCTCAATCCCATAATACAAGAGCAAGAGGCAGGCTCATCCCCAGGAGTCCTGTCCCACATTGCCAGGGAAACTTACCCCCCTCGGAGTCATGTACCATGTAGTGGGGAGAGTGGTGCATTTACCTGCTGAATTGGCTTAGAGAGAGAGGCCACATCTGAACAACAAAAGAGGTCCTCTGGGAGTGACTGTTAAGCATAATCATAAGTAGCCTTAGCTTCTCCTTTACAGAAATAAGTTTCATAAGGGCAAGCCTCAAGATCAAGGGCTTGGCCTATTAAATTGGTAGTCCCCAATGCTTGTGAGAATATCAGGAATTCCCCAGTGGGGAAGTTTAATATTTCAGATTTTTTTCCCCAGTACCCCAAGGGGCCTTTGCAAATACTTTTTAAAAATTTTCTGCCCACATTACTCTGGGATGTATCAGGACATCACAATAACCTGTACAAACCAACAAGATCCCATTCCCTATTTAAGGTTCCATGTAATTACAGTGTTCAGATAAACTGACATTACAAGTTGAATTAAGACAGTGTGGTACAGAAAATATAAATTTTTAACAAATAAACATCTCTTCCTTTGGTCTCACACAGAAGTTGAAATTTTAAAACACAGTCAATATAATCTTTTATCCTTTAGTGTGGTTTACCTTAGTCCTAACTAGATCAACTTTATTCATATTTCTAATAAAAGTCTAAGATCTTTTTCAGCTTTGTTAACAGTTGCTATATGGGGTAATGCTGACTTTCATAGCTGCAGAACTCTGGCTCTGAGTTTGAGGTATCACAGAGATACATGAAGTTCCAGAGGTTTACCAGGATATGCACAAAAACCTCAGCATTTCAAAATTTAGAAATAACAGTTGCAACTCAGGAATAGATGTGACTGCTGTAAGAGCTGACAGTCTACGAACTTTTACAGTGATAAGGCTTTCCCTGATAACCTGTGTTCTAGAATTCAATTCTCAAAGTTTTCACATTATAGTTAGTCCATATTAGTAAGGCATTATAATATTTGGAAAGACAAATTCTTAATCTTAATACTTAAGTTATGTGAATGCAAAGTTATCTATTTTCAAGTATCACCATTATTTTTCAATATGAAATACACATTAATACGAAAATAATAAAATATGAAACCTCTGTCCATAATCAAACCAATAATTTGTAACGGCACCATCAAGGATTTATCATTTCATAACATTTATCTTTGTGCGCTATCCCCAAGTTGTGAGTCACACAGTCCCAGCCCTAGGGGGAGGTCATGCCCTTTGATGGAGGAGTCTGTGTATTTTAACTTGATACCTGGGGACTCATGCTCAGATAAAAGAGAGAGCAAGTTCAAAAGTACACATTTAATCCATATATTACCATAATTTCCTGTTACCATCTAAGATACCAATTTCAATCCTCTAAATACAAAAATTAAAAGAGATTCATATTCTTAGGACATCAAAACTCAGTCATCTCAAGCTAAAGTAATGTAAATGAAGCTGTTGAACCTGTCATATGGTGAAGTAGAAGCATCAGTGTGTTCAGTCTCTGCATTGTGTGATCTCTACACTCAACATTTATGATGCAAATGCTCGTAGGCAAAGCACAACTGAAATCAATATGATTTTGCTTAGCATTCATGCAACAGATGCCATCTGTACAATATTCTTTGGGATGATGTTTAACAGAACTATAGAAAGTAATGACTGTTCAGATATAAAATACATTTGATTTTAACTAAACAGTAACCCTTAACACCAAAGAAGAAAGTGCCAGTATATCAGTTCTGAAGAGTCCTTTATTCTTAAAGCAGCAAAAACATGAAGACACTTACCCACGTAAGCCTAAGGAAAAGTGTTCCACCACTATTGTATCCTAAACAACTATTGATTTCAGCCACCCCTCCCAACACTATACAAAGAACTGACACTCGTTAGAAAAACAATCCATATTTTCTAGTTGTACCAACAAGCACTTTTCTTCTAATGTCTAGCTTCACAGTGACTAATGCCCTGCCACTAAGGATATATTAAGATTTCTCAATTGTGCAAAAGTACAAAACAAACAAACAAGCAACAAAAACTAGAACCTGCATTTTTTTGGCTGCCCAGAACGCCAACTCTGCTGCTATTGTGGCCTTATTTCAGGAAATTATAAAAAGCACAGCTACAGCACTCTACCTTAAACTCAGTATTATAACCATATATATCCTCTATACCAAGTTTCCACTGTCAAAAAGTAAAATGGACCAGTAGCTGTAGCTTTCGAACTGTATCATCCAGGATGACAGGGAGTCTCCTAGAAAAGATTGCTTTTAAGAAGAGTTGTATGAAGGAAAAATAACTGAATATGAGTACCAACATCATGCTCCACCACTGAATCGGAGCATCTCAGAGCCACACATGGCCTCAGCCTGAATACCAAAGCAAATCCCTAGACACAGAAGCTGGAGGCTGGCAGCTAACACGCTGCCGCAGTTTTTCTAGAAAAAAAAAGGATTGAGGACTGCATCTCCAGGACCAACATCATATTTGACTTCTCATATTAGCTTATTATTAGCTATGATAAAATTATCATATTTACTAATGATTCTTTACTTCTGTGTTGTACAGATCCCAAAACTCACTGATTTTCTAGGTGAGAAATAAGCATGCAATTAATTTCTATGTTCAAACTGAGTCATGAGAATCATGAGTGACCTGTGTAGTTCCCCTAGTCAAACTGGACTAACTGGACTTGCCTTTTGTCCTTTATTATTCTCCCTCCCCATTACTGTCTGTAATATAATTTTATGCACATTAACTAATGCTCAAGATTCAATTAATCTTGTTGATTCCTAAAATGTAAACAGTGATGAATGCTGACAGAAATCATTTCCCATTGTCTTGGTTTGAAAATTTTATTAGAAAATAGCATAAAAGATGGCAAATAAAGTATGGGAATTGGCAGCATGTAATGGATAATCCCTATTTACTTTTTTTTTTTTATGCTGAATGACAAGGGTCACATTTCATTCTTTTTCTATGTGAGTGCCCCATTATTGTAACACCATCTGTTGAATTTTTGCTTGTCTTTTTCTTTGTTTGCTTGTTTGTTTGTTTTTGGGAAGTGCATGGGCTGGGAATAAAATCCAGGTCTCCCACATGGCAGGCAAAAATTCTACCACTGAACTACCCGTGCACCCCTTCTATTTACTTTTCAGGATCTTAAGGTCTCTTGTACATTTTTAAATATTCTTACATGTGGCTGAATGGCAAAACGTAGATTTCCAAAGATCTACATTGTGCTGAAGCTCCTAGCTTTTAAACAGTGGAGATGTCAACAGGAAAGTTTGAATAAAGTGGCAAGCATATTCAATAGAAACTGAAGGGTACCCTTGCATTATATCCAGGATGAATGTGCAGGAGATACAAGGAGTTGACACATGTAAGTTCTTTTCTATTTCCAGTCCTGTATTTAACATAAAATGTTATAATGAATTCATGGGTTTGGAGTGTGAACTTACTTAAAAACTATGGATCATATATCTCTGTTCACTGGAACCTGAATCCATTTTGCTATTTAAAGCCTAGTTGCTGTCTAAAAGTCTCTCAATTCAGTGAGTGCAAGTGAACTTCTTGAATTGCTTTAACTTTCTAATGCATTTACCTTTCAGCTTAAAGAGTTAGAAAGCAAATTTACATCCCTTTGATTGTGTCCTTTAGTCAGTATTATGTTCATTAGTCAAAGCACATGATCTTAGCGCATATGTAAAATCTGAGTCAGTAGCATCAAAGAATGATAAGTCGGTCAATTTGCTCAAATATCATTGGTTCCTTCTTTATGTAAACAGAGTGCAACCACTTTGATTTTATGTTATCCATTGGCCATTATCAATTTTCTTAGATTTGAGTACCTTTAAACGAAGAAATATTGCTTGTCCTTTAATTACATTAATATGGTTATGATTGTTCCCTTAAAAACATAGATACAATTCCTTCACAAGATACATGCATTTTATGAGGAAATCAAATTCTAGAAGTATGCAAAATAAATCATTTTAAAAGCTATGTTTTTTTCTTCTTAATTATTTATTTATTTATTTTTACCAACACCTCCTTTTTTCCCTTCCTTCCATTCCTACCTCTCCTGGTGTTCTAGTATGCTAGCTGCTGGAATGCAACACACCAGAGATGGATTGGCTTTTAATAAAAGGGGATTTATTTTGTTGGTTCTTCAGAGGAAAGGCAGCTAACTTTCCACTGAGGCTCTTTCTTACGTGGAAGGCACAGGATGGTCTCTGTTGGTCTTCTCTCCAGGCCCTTAGGTTCCAACAACTTTCCCCGGGGTGACTTTTTTCTCCATCTCCAAAGGCCTGGGCTGAGCTGCAAGTGCTGAGATGAGGAACGCCAAGCTACTTAGCTGTGCTACATTGCATTCTCTCATTTTAGCACCAGCCAATTAAGTCAAACGTCACTCATTGCAGCAGACACACCTCCTAGCCGACTGCAGACGTAATTAGCAACAGATGAGGTTCATGTACCATTGGCTTATGTCCGCAGCAACAAGACTAGGTATGCTCACCTGGCCAAGTTGACAACTGAATCTAACTAACATACCTGGTAACCTTTTATTTTACTTCTGTCTCTGCAAATTTGCTATTTCTAATAATCTCTTATAAGGGATATCTTACAAATTTTGTCATTACCTACCTTGCTTATTTCACTGAGCATAATGTTATCAAGTTTCTTCCATGTTGCAACTTGTCTTATAACTACTTTTTCTTATGGCTAAATAATATTCCATTGCGTGTATGTACTGCATTTTGCTTATGCATTTTGTTTGTGCATAATGGACATTCAGGTTGTATCCAGCTTTTTGGCTGTTGTGAATAAACATTGGTGTACAACTATCTGTTTACAACCCTGTTTTCACTCTCTTGGAGTATATACCTAGGAGTGGGATTGTTGTGTCAAATGGAAATTCTATATTTAACTTTCTGAAGAATAGCCATGTTGCTTTCTACAGTGGCTGCATGATTTTACATTCCCACCAACAATGCACCAGAGTTCCAATTTCTTTGCATCCTCTCCAAGACTTATTATTTTTCATCTTTTAAAATAAAAGCCATCCTTGTAGCTGTCACATTGTGGCTTTGATTTGCATTTCCTAAAAGCTAATTATGTTGAGCATCTTTTCAAGAGTTTGCTGGACATTTCCATATTCTTTGGAAAACTATCTATTCAATTTCTTATCTCAATTTTCAATTGGGTTATTTGTCTTGTAAAACTATTTCATCTTGGGCGGGCCACGGTGGCTCAGCAGGTAAGAATGCTTGCCTGCCATGCCCAAGGACCCGGGTTCGATTCCCGGTGCCTGCCCATGTTAAAAAAAAAAAAAAAAAAAAAAAACTATTTCATCTTTTCACTTTCTTAGGGTCTGCTCCCACGTCTGTATGTATTACACCACCCAGGGGTAAGGATCACAGGTGGGTTGTTGGCTGTATCTGCAATATCAACTGGAGGCCCAAGTTTGACACTGTAGTCAGATGGGAGACTCCATTGATCATCTTGTCTGAGTGTCTGCCAGACCTTATCCAAGGCTAGTATACTGTGCCTGGGGTTTTGGAAATCTTTTCCCTGCCAGAGCACAAAAGGAAAGGAAATACTCCTGACCAGAATAACATGACACCACACTGGTCAAAGGGATCCAAGGGTCTGCGACCTTCATGCTTCTGCTGTTGCTTTTTGTTCCCCTGGCTCCATGGGTTATAGAGGGTCCTGTCCTTGGCTGTAGACCCTAATCCCACTGACATTGATTAGGACACCCTTGAGAGAAAGGTGGAAGAATATGAAACCGCCAATTTTTTTCAGCAATGACCTAGAAGGTCAAATGAAACTGAGATGGTAAAGATACTGAATCCCAAGTCATAAATTTTACCAGTCTAGAAATTCAAAACATTCTTAAGGATATTGTTCAGCAGGAGGGAAAAATAGCTGTTGGCTGGTGGCTAAAGATATTCAACACAGGGTCCGAATTATTAGTAACCCCCTTGGAGATGAGGCAGTTAGTGAAATTGCCAAAGTATCTAAATTACATTATTAACTTTAGGACCTTCCTAGCCTCTGTGCTAAATTTATCCAATACTACCAGGGTTCTGCCATGTTTAAAACAGAGAGGGGCTGTCCCAGACTCAGGGTAAAAAGTCTGATGATATAAAAAAATGGCTGATGACTAAAAGGAATTAAGGAACCTCCTGCATAAAATAGGAATGGTATAGTGAATACATCATTTTGATGTCCATACCAGTAAAAACCATCAGAATTTCTTTTAAATAGCTACCTTGAATGTTGGCACTTTGTCCTTACTTTCCCCACTGTAGGTATTTTTGCTTTAACCATTGTCTAGAAAAAGATCAAATTCTTGACTACCTTGGTAGGGTCATGCCAAATGGGACCCTTGTGGAACTTCCTCTGCTAATAAAGGTGATGAATATTAAAGTATCCCCTAAAACAATGTACGGTGGGTTTTCAGCATATAATCCAAACTCTTCTCAAAGAGAGAGTAATTCTATCGGCCATCTCCCCATACAATAACCCTATTTGTCCAGTTCATAAAGCTTTGGCCAATGAAGAGTGATTAACCATCAATTATACTAACTTTAATGCACAAGACCTGCCAATGAAAGCCCTATTCCTAATATCACCTAATTAATAAAAAGATAAACACAAGAGCATGAACAATTGCTTTGCTGTGAATGACATGGCCAACATATTTTATTCATGCTGTGAATGACATGGCCAACTCTTAAAGGAACAAAGATCTCTAGCTTCTATGCCAAGATCTTAACAAATAATCTTTGAAAAATGGCTTAATCCTGGCACTATAGAACTGATATCCAGGTAGGGAGTAACATTAAAGAGGGCCTCCGAGAAAACCAAACCACACTCACACATCATCCCACTAAATTTAAGAGCCACAAAATTCTATCAAATTCCAGGGCATCATCTGGCTTTCTAAGGGCAAATTGATTCCCACCACTATCAAACACAAAGACATGCACAAGACTTGTTAGGATTATTCATGTGCTAGAACTGAAACAGTCCACATCTCTCATTCTCATTACAGCCAGTATACAAAATCACATGTCCATATGCTACTTTTCATTGAGGAAAGCCCTAACAATGCACGATGCTCCTTGTCCCTCAGGGAACAGATTTTAAATTTTAGAGACCTTGGCTCCCTCTTTATACCTTGGACTAAGTCCCTTGGACTCCTTGGACTAAGCAAGGCAAACCCTGCTGCTTACTGGACTTTTAAAAAATGGAGGTGGTTACAAGGTCACAACTGGTCAATCTGTGCACATAGATTCACATTATGCCATGAGTGAGCGATTATTCCCAGCACAAGCTCAGCATGACCACTGAAGCTTCACTAGTAAAATGGAAATGTTACCTACAGGAGAGAGTCAAACTTGACAACCAAGGCCTTTCCAAATTTCAGGAGGATGTGGCTTTCTCCATGCTCAGCCCCATGCTCATGGATCTTGAGATGTTGGCAGTGGTACTTACATTGCCCACAACTTTGCTGAGGAGGGAACCATTTGTGACTAAATATCTGTCATGGGCTTGCTTACTGACCCACATGCCCTTACCATGCAGATCAAGAAATTCTCAACAATATTCTGGTAATCCTGGAATTGTACCCAGGTGTGGGACAGAGGAGATTGCTGGCCCTCAACCACCTGAGCCCAGCATGCTAACAAACATGGTTGAGAACCCAAAGCCATACAGTTTATAAATGAAATGCGCCCACTGGCACCAATGCATAAATGATTCTCAATTCAGATTAACCTAAATATAAGTCTCATACAGCACCAATAGCCTGGTGAGTACAATCAAATCAAACACACATGGCTAATTGCCCTCTGTGCCAGCATGTCAGACCTACTTTTCTAAGAAAGGAGCTTAGATTTCAAACAGGACTTTAAAAAAATTTAACACCCAATTGGCATATACATGTGAAAAACATTCTTCCAGTGGAGGGAGTGGAAACACTCAGCTAAAGCCTTCACTAGGTATATCCTAGACAACCATCTAAAAGTCATGGAACTCTGTGACAGAAATCATTTTATACAACCTACAAAGATATCATGACTAGTGCTGTCCAATGGTACTTAAAAGCTCAGAACAAAATTTATCTTTTATGGGTTGCTACTTAGGAGGGAGACCACCTCAACATTGGCCCTCAGTGATTACTGTCTCAGATGACATCGACCCAGCCTACCACTTCATCGCTGTATAGGACTTCACCGTCCATCAAATCCACTGCAGAAGTTGAACTACAGGACTTACAGCATTGCTTGTAGTCCTGGGACTCAGACTTGCATTATCCCCTGCAGAGTTTCCCAACTGCCTGACCAGAAGGCCCAGGTGATACCTTGAAGCCTGCAAATGTATAAACCACTCCTTCTACAATTATCAATGCATTCACTGGCTAGGGAGGGGGTTGTCTGTGCTATGACCATCTTGGTCTCCCACATATACATCAATAAACAACTCAGGGTAAGTCACATATAATGTAGAAAAGATGCAATAAGAGACAGACGATATTAATTTTTCTATCACCTTTTAGTAAAAATATATAATTTCTCCCAAGCCCTCACTATCTTGATGCCTGCATGGGGATCTTTTATCAGAACTAACTCACCCTATCCAGGGGGATTGGCTCTACTAAGCCTTCCAATTACTAGCTATAAGACTTAATTAAGACTAGTTTTAATTATGATTACGGTGTCCTTATTTAGATTAAACACTTGAACAACAAATATTATATATATATATATATATATATATATATATATATATATATATCTTTCAGTATCTCAACTACTCAAGTCATAACCATCTTAAAAAAGATGCTGAGGGACCTCAGGGTAGACGTTTTTGGTATAGAAGAACTTTTCTGTGGTGCCTCTTCATCCTGCTTTGCTTAATTGTAAGTTTCCCTTTGAGCAATGACCTATGTTAGCTCTGTTCTGGGTGTAATTACAATTGTACCTCCATATCATTTGGTTGATAAAATTCACCCTTGGCTTCTCTAAATGGTCCTTTGCTCTTTGATGATTCATAACTTACTAGCAAGCCCTGTATTTCCATATGGCTTGGAAGGTAAGAAGTTGTGCCCTTAGTTTCTCCAAATGGCCTTTACTGCTTCTATTTTTCATGCCACATGGTTTGAAACTTTCAATCCTTGGTATCCATGGGAAAGTCTTATTCCTCCCCTTTGGGTCTCAACAAAAGCAAGAGCCCAGGACCCATGTATGCTTCCTTCCCTCTCCTCCATGGACCTTCTCTTGTGCTTAGGCTAGTGAGTCTGGCATGTGCCTCCACTGACTTCATTCTCCCCTTTCACCCTTCAGGGCTTCTGATCTGACGAAGTTCT
This sequence comes from Myrmecophaga tridactyla, assembly GCA_004026745.1. Lineage (NCBI taxonomy): Eukaryota > Metazoa > Chordata > Mammalia > Pilosa > Myrmecophagidae > Myrmecophaga > Myrmecophaga tridactyla. Next base: position 73,159 of record PVIY010002203.1, on the reverse strand, counting down.
CCTTTCATGCATTCTCAGTTGGCTGACTATTTACATCTCATCACCCAAAGGACTTTCACCTAATATCCAAAAAAGCATTGACAGAATTCAGTTCCTTCCAGTTGTAGGATTGAGGCTCTCACAGCTAGAGACCTCCTCTAGAGCAGCCTTGGGGAGCTCTCCAAAGGCAATTCACACCAGGACAGCTTGGTTTTTCAAGACCATTTAGTATAGCATCTCATTCCAGTCTTCTAAGGAGGAAATTTGTGTAATATAAGGTAATCAACAGAGTGTCATCCCATCACTTTTTTCATATAATGTAACATACTTGAGGAATGAATCCCATCAAATTTGCTACGCTCTATTGATTAGAAGCAAGTCATTAGCCCCTATAAGGGGATATAGGTCATGGGGCCAGCTTTGGATTATGTTTACCACACCTGGTTCACTATCAGAGGGACTATAGACAGCCAGGGAGTCCTTAGGCTAACTTCCTACAGTGAAATCTGATAAATCTAAATATACATACATATACATATATGTGTATATATGCATTTATATATGTATATTTATATTTATATACATATATAAAATATGCATGTGTCTGTGTACATATATATGTATATATATATGTATGTATTTCCTTACAATCCTTGTCTAAAGATTAACTCGACGCTTTCCATTTTTATTTCCCATTTATAAAGCATTTTCCCTGCCTTTTCCAATCTTTCTCTTCATATCATTTCTATGTTGGAGTAAGGCCATGGTTTTTCCAGTTTTCTCAAGTGAAGGTACCAAGTTTCAGAGAGGTATTGAGAGGTTGAGCTAAGAAATAGTTCAGACTTTCTGACTTATGTTCTTAATTTAATATCACATATCACAAGCTTAATGGTGCTACACAATTTACCTCAAAAAGTACCTATTAGATTACCTTTAGAATTTTGAGGGTATTGTAGGCTCCTTTCATTCACCATATAAGAAACTCATTACATTACCACTGGTACCCACATCAGGGAAATTGGATTTGATGTCCACACATATACAGAGATACAAAAATATTTTGGCTGATATTTTCTGATCAGAAGACTATCATGGGGTCACTGTCATATTCTATTCCATTCTGGGCAATATGATCCCATTCTGATATGATAGCACATTTCAGACACTAATCCAGATATTGAAATATTAAGAGAATTTATAATAAGACCTTAGTTTTTGGTATTAATTTACAAGATCTAGTCACCAAAGCCATGATACAAATATCAGAAAACATCACTTAGTTTCTAATTTCCCTTAGCAGTTTGTGCTGAGTTTGTCAGGGTGCATTCTTCATTCTGCTCTGGGTCAATATCCCTCTTATGAGTAAGAATAAAACTAGAAAATTCAGTTGAAAAATAAGGTGTCTTTAAAATATGACCAGGGTATTTAAGGGTTCAGCTAAATATTAAGGCTGGTCAGGCCAAGCATTAGAATTCAAAGGTGCAATTGTGATGATGTGAAGATGGCCAGGGAGATAGGAAGGCTTGACATCCTTCCTGGCCTAAAAATCTCTGAAGAAGATAGCGCATCAAGAACAAAGGCAAAGGAAAGCAAATTAGCATTACTGTTGGCTGAATCAGTACTCTCATATCCCAATTCTACTCTCATACTTGGTAATGAAAGCAAGAATTTTTTTTTTTTATCTAGAATAAAATGTTCTTGATGGCCACTGAAATTGTGAAGTCTATTCTGTGTTCAAAAATCAATTCACACTGTCTCATTGCCACGGCACACATGGTGTCACTTTGCTGGATGATAAATGCAAGGTGGAAGTTTTATTGCCAATGAGAAAGAAACTAATGTGAAAAGTTGCATGCAGACTTAGTATATTGAGCTTTATCTTGAGGACCAGCTTAGAAGTTCATGAAACCTCCTCATACCCTAAACCAAATCCTAAATTGGTATTGTAATATACTCTAATGAGCCACAGAGTTGGAGCAAAGCATGAAAACCAGAGCATGGATAGAAGAAGAGAGAGAAAGACATATCGAAAGTACTTGATCTTTAATCTTTGAGTGACCATAGCCATCACTAAGGAAGCTGTCATGGTTATGGACATGTGTCAACTTGGCCAAGTTGTGGTACCTGTTTATCTGATTGGGCAAGCACTGGCCTGTCTGTTGCAATGAAGACATTTCATAGGATTAGGTCATGATCACGTCAGCTGATCCACAGCTGATTCCATTTGTAATCAGCCAAAGGGGAGTGTCTTCTGCAATGAGTGATGCTTTATCTAATCATGGGAAGCCTTTTAAGGAGGATTCAGAGGAGAGAGGTTCCATTCCTGCTTTGGCTGGTGAGCCTCTCCTGTGGAGTTCATCCAGGCCATCCATCGGAGTCGTCGGCTTCGCAGCCTGCCCTGTGGATTTTGGACTCTGCGTTCCTGTGGTCACGTGAGACACTTTTATAAATTTTATGTTTGCAAGTGTTCCCTGTTGATTCTGTTTCTCTAGAGAACCCTAACTAACACAGAAGCCAAATGATGACTATTGAATGTGATATTAACTCCTTAAGATGGAAAGAGTAAAATGTAGGAGTGTGATACATCATTATGAAGGATTGAAGGGAATGTTCCATCTTTCCAATATTAAAACATTTTAGAGCAGCATTATATCAAATATTAGCTATATACAACACTAGAGTCAATAGATATATTGAAAGAAAAGTTTTCAAAAAATGATCTTCTTAAGTAAATGTAAGAATGCAGGCTGACACAATTAAGCAAAGTAATTCTTCTAGATCTTCCCAGAAATTTTACAATACCACTGTGATTTTTTTTAATACCATTGTGAAATCAACTTGTTTGGCTTTGGAAATATTTATTCAATAGACATCCTAATATCTCATCAAACATCAATCAGTCAGGCCCTCTGGGAATGAAATGCTGAAATAAAGTTAGCAGTGTAAGTATTTTATCAGTTTGGGGGTTGGAGTGGTTTACACTGGTAGGAGAGAGAAATTGTTATACTTGACAGAGAGAATCTTAAAGTATAATAAAGACATCCCAGAGTCTTCACTAAACCACAGGAACTTTAGAGCAAAAATTACCTGCTAGAAGAGTTCAATCTTGAGGAAAAATGCCCTTGACTTTGTGTAACCAGCAAGCTTAGTAATTGTTTGGAGACTGCCCAAGATGACCATGACCTCAGCGTGAAAGCTGAGGCAGATATTGAAGGTTTTAATAGATGGATGCTTTCAGCAACTTCACTTGTTGCTACTAAACAGCAGTCTCTTCTTGATGGGAGATCCATGTGATACACCTTCATGGCAGCTATAACTAGTATTTTAAAGAATCCAGTTTGAGCAGTTCTGACAATAATACATTTATATGAAAAGGCTCAACCAATCACTGATATGAACTAAATTGTTTGCACGCAATCATGTGCATTCCCGTATGTGTACATTTTTTTTTCTCTTATTAAAGCAGTAGCAACAGCTGCCAGCTATTATTCCTGAAATTTGACAGGATATGGAATTTCCTCATTTTTATGTTCTGGTCTGTTGAGTGAATATAAAATGATAACAGGCTTAATTCTCCACAAACACTTCCTTTATTTATCCCAGACCCGAAAGTGATGTCAATGTACCGTAGTGTTCAGTTTCTTGACTTCTTGAAGGTAAGGCATATGATCTTTCCTACTTAGAGCAGCAGGTGACTATCAGAAGGGCAAAGGAATATATGTTACCAGAATGGTCCAATCAAATAGGAAACACCATCTAAGTATTATCAAACCTGGAGAACATAATTGGTAAACATAAAGGAGATTTGGGATAAATGCAATACATATTATATTTCCATTCATAAAAATGCTGGAAGATATGCCACTCTTTGTGGGTTCACTAAGATTGATAAGCAGAATTTAGAGTTCATCATCTCTCTTTCCAATAAGTGAAATTTTATCCTGAACATACACAAGAATTTTGGGCTTTAAATCATTGCCAGTATAGAGCCAGTTTCCTTATATCATGATTCATCAGCTTCATTCAACAAAAATCATCTCATAAAAAAGGTGAGATTCCAACAAACATTTCTGTCCCTGAACCACTATTCTTCCCTTAAAGCTCCTCACCTGAAATGAGAACACATAACGCCAAACTTTTATTCAGGTCTACAGTTACTATTTTTTTCTTAGAAAAGATTCCAGGAATACTTTCGGCAAACACAATCCACCTCAGACAAATCTAAAAGAAATTTCAAACGTTATTTTCTAAGATATAAAAACCTCCTGTCAAAAGTGTCCAGAACAAAAAGTTACTTCTGTCATAGAACTCCGTATTTGTTGATTCTGCTAACTTTTCTTAATGCTTTTACTATTGAGGATAAATCACAAAGGCCATTAATACAATATCTTGTGTGACATTCAATTTACCTGTTTCCCATCCGAAACACATTTTCAGCACTGGTGCCAATTTTGCACATTATGAAAAATGATGCTTTTATTTGGGAGTAGAAGTTGTGAGTTGGTATTATTTGTCTATTTCTGACATCCATAATAATTGTAATAATTACTTTTAATAGCCATTATCATTTGAGTGACTTATTCATGAGCTTAACACTTCATGTTTCTCTCTAATCCTTATATAAACCCTATAAGAGAACATTTTCTCCAGTTTACAGTTAAACATATTAAATATCCAAGTTGATCTGTGCAAAGCCACACAGATGAGAAGTGACAATGTCATGTTTTAATCCCAGATATGGCATTTTAAAATTCTTCTTTTCTGTATTTTTTGCATTTTTTTCACCCTCCCTTGTCATGTCTGTCTTTCCAGACCAGAAAAAAAAAAAAAAAAAGCTGCCTTTTGGAACCAATCTTAGCTGTTCTTCATTGACTGGAGGGCTGTCCTTCATTATCCTCCTGCAGCAAAGGGAGATTTCTGTAAAAAAAAGAGAAAATTGTCCTCATTTATCTCCTCCTTCTCAGAATTCTGATGGTCCTTAGGCTGTGTATGAAATGATCGATCATGTAAGTTTATATTGCCTTAAAAAGTTCTCTGATTACTTAATATGGTTTCCTTATTTGATTGTAAATCCTTGAAGGTAGAGCACATGTTTGTTTTGAAACTGCAGCAATAAGTGCATTCTGTGTGTACTTAAGCAAGTGTTTTTTAAAAACTTTGAAAACCACAGAGTGATTTTGTACATAAATCAATACAAAGGAATTCCAAGAAAAATATTAGATCACATATATTCAAACCAAAAATAGTTGAATACATCAAAAATATGGTAACATTGGAGAATTACATAAATGTGTATTGTGATATATGAATATGACAAGAGGGTTTAGGAATGATTCTGTTCACCCTTATTTTAACTTGAGTTCTTTAGAGCAATGTTTAATGCACATATTCACTCTGAGTTAGGAATTATGGCCCTGGCTCTGACAAATTCTCTTTCCTATTTGGGAGTTTATCTGAGGTCTCATTCATCACAACACCTTATGAGGAATCTGGAGGCCTACAAGTTATTGGAATTATATTGCCTGAGCAGCTTACACGTGCTTTGCAAGGATTTTTATATGAACAGTCCTTTGTCTATTTTACTCGAAATAGGGGATTGAACTGCTCTCAGATATCTACAGGATAGGTTTTTCTTTGTTTAACCAATATTTTCTGACAGTGGGTTTTGAAATGTTAGAAAAATTTATTTAGAGATGTATTGAAATCCATTTCCTCTTGAAAAATCTAAGAACCAGACACCCTTTTCCAGGATATATTTGAGAAAAATCTGCAAAGAGACAAAACACTAGATTAGAGTTCTTTCTCTATTGAGTCATAGGATACTTTTCCCAACAATCAATTGGATACATGCAACTTATATAAGTACCCATTTAAAAATTCTTGTTTCAATTATTGTATCTAAATTTATGTATTAGCTTTGTATTCATTATCAAGTAACAATATTATATAGTCATACATTCCACTTCCAAGGGATTAAGTCATCTACAAAGCCTTCTTAAATCTGTTTTGAAATAAAGTGAAAGGTAAATACATTAGTTTAAAAATCTTCCTTTGGTCAATTCATTTCATTTTAACCAGTCTTAGAAGTATTCTGCATGGAGAGTTTGAAATTAATGAAAAACAAACAGTAGAAAAACCTTTAAATCACAGTGTATTTACTGATTTGTGACTATTTGAACTGTAGTTATATTATCTATGTTTCAATGGCATTGTACTGGATATCAAACTTAGAAAAGAAAAGGAAATCTCAAAAGAATCTTGGGAGCAGAGTTTAGCTCAAATATTTATCATTGCAATTGGGAAAACTTTCCTTTTCTATAACCACTGCAGGAAATCTAGTTTCTCTTATTCAGTTAATGTAATCTTTTCACTAGCAAGCAACCAGTGAAGCAAAACAGGAGGAAGGGATGAACTGATAAGAAGAAAACTCTGAATTAAAATCTCTAACTTCAAAAAAGCTTGGTTTTGCAATTTATGAAAGCTGATTTAATCTTTTCTGTTAATCATTCCAATTTGAGAAGTTAGCAAAACATGATTAATGGAAGAGAAAGCCATAGGATCTTGAAAGAGATAACCAAAGAGAATGTTCAGAACTAATATCCTGCTGGTTGATATCCCAAGGCCAGAGTGCAAAATCCTTTGTAGAACCCATGGTCATGATGGACTGTGGAAATACACAAGCCAACAGGAATTATTCTTGGCAGACTTCTCATTTTGGCCCAAAAACCAAACTCAGAGTAGTAATTCTACGATTGTGAAGACAAAGTAAGAAAAATTAAGGAAAGGTAAAGCCTAGTAAAGTAAAAAGGGTAGTGTTGGTCTTATCAGTTTATTTATATTACTCCTACTAAAGCACTGTTGCATGAAAAAATGGCCCAAGTGAGTACTAGGTCCTGTCTTTAAGATGAGAAGAGATGGGAGATGATATGGAACCAGTAATGAATGTCAGTTCCAATATCAATTAAGGTCATTGATATTCTTCTCTGGAGAGAATAGGATCTTTATATCTGAAGGCCATTGCTTCAATAATTTTGCTCTTATTTTATTATTAGAAATATAAAATTCTGAGCCTCATGACATTTTTGTTTGTTTGAGCTTTTAAATGTTTTTTTATTGTAAAATATAATATATATACAAAACAAAGAATGAAAAAGCAAAAATTTTCAAAGCACACTTCAACAAGTAGTTACAGAACAGATCCTGGAGTGTGTCATGGGCTACCATTCCATCATCTCAGATTTTTCCTTCTAGCTGCTCCAAAACACTAGAGGCTAGATAGTGATTAATATAGTGATTCAGCAGCTTTACTCATTTGTTAAATTTCATTTTCTCGGTTGTGCCTCCTCCTTCTCCTTTGATCCTTCTCCCATTCTATAGGTACATTTGGGCAATGCCTGTTCTGACTTTTTTCATGTTGAGAAGAGATGTCTATACTAAAAAATAGGGGGATGTAATTAATTGATAATACTGGAGAGTTAGGTCCCTCTGAGTTTCAGAATTTATCTAACTTCTGATAATTATATGTTCCAGGAAGGCAAACCTAGTGCATGAAACCTTTACAGAGTCTCAGTGTGAGCCTTAGGTATGCTTAAGAGTCAACAGGAGTGATGTTGACTGGGGTTTAGCAAACCATGGCAAATAGCACTATCTAACAGAAGCTCACATAAAAGCAGCCTCCAGAATACCCTCTTGACACCCTTTGATCTCTTGTGGCCACTGATGCCTTATTTTATTATACTTTTCCCCCTTGTGGTCAGGAACACATTGTAGATCCCATGGTGCCAGGGTCAGACATATCCCAGAAGTTACACCCCACATTGTCAAGGAGATTTTTGCCCCTGAATGGCTTGTATCATATAGTGGGAAAGGCAATTATTTTCCTTGCAGAGTTGGGCTTAGAGAGAGAGAGGCCACTTCTGAGCAAGGAAAAGATTTCCTGGCAGCAACTATTAGGCCTCATCATGGGTAGTTTTAGCTTCTTCCTTACAGAAATAAGTTTCATGAAGGCAAGCCTCAAAATCCAGGGTTTGACCTATTTTCTGGGAGTCCCCAGTGGTTGAGAGGGTGCACAGAGTTCCCCAGGTGGGAGAGTTCAATGGTTCCATATAGATAGATAGATAGATAGATAGATAGATAGATAGATAGATAGATAGATAGATAGATAGATTTTCCCCCACTTCAGATCCTCAAGGGGATCTACCAATACTTTCTAAGTGTCAGCCCACCATAGTCTGAGATGCATCCTGACTTTTGTGAATGTCTACCGGAATTTCCTAAAAAACAAAAGACAACGTCCAATAAAGCTCTTAAATTGGCCACTGTCATGGTCAGGTTCAGGTGTCAAACAAGTGGTGGTACCTGTTTGTCTGGCTGGACAAGTGCTGCCCTGTCTGTTGCAATGAGAACATTTCATAGAATTAAATCATGATCACGTCAGCTGCATCCACAGCTAATTCCATTTGTAATCAGCCAGGGGATTGTCTTCTGCAATGAGTGATGCTTAATCTAATCACTGGAAGCTTTTTAAGGAGGATTCAGAAGAGACAGGCCTCCTTTCTGCTTTGGCTGGTGAGCCTCTCCTGTGGAGTTCATCCAGACCCTCCATTGGAATCGTAGGCTTCACAGCCTGCCCTGTGGATTTTGCGCTCTCATTCCCACGGTCACGTGAGACACTTTTATAAATTTTATATTTGTGAGTGTTTCTTGTTGATTCTGGTTCTCTAGAGAGCCCTAACTAATACAACTTGGTACCAGGAGTGGTTCTTAAAAAACAGAACCTTAAAAATGGGTTTTTATGAGTGGTTTTCTACTCTGAATGGACTCAGGGACACTAAGGAATCTGATTCCCATAATCAGAATGACACTCCCAATCCATGGAGTGAGTTGGCAAAAGAGATAGTCAAAATATCACCATTCGATTCTCCTAATGCTTCGTTTGTACGAAGGCAGGCTCTGGGGGATAATGTTTTTGACACCTTTATGGAGCTTTGTGGAAATAAGAGGTATAAAGATGTTGGCTGGTTGTTGTTAGATACACTGGCTACATTAAGGAGTGAAAGGGATGGGCTTAAGGCTTCAAATGAGAAGCTTAAGTACCGTCTGACAGATGTAGAAGTTTTTATGAGTATCCTGAAGGAAAATCTTATTTCCTGTAGCCATAGACTTGAGATCTCTGAAAATCAGACTCAGAATCTTATTGTTAGAGTAGCAACTTTACAATGTAAACTGAAATCTCAATGTTGAATGGTGCCTGCTGTTAAAGTGAGGGCATTGATTGGAAAGGAGTGGGACCCTGAAAAATGGGATGGTGACATATGGATTGATAATGATGTCAGGGGTGAGGTTGAAACCCTAGGTCATGATCAGGCTTCTCTAAATAACTCTGAGGACATAGCCACCCCATCTCCAGCTTACCTTGAGGAGTTGGCCACCCAACCTCCTTCTGAAAGGATTAGCCTTAGAGTGATTAATTCTGTTTCGTCAGATGAAACTGCAAATGAATGCCCTGAAGCAAATGGCTTGGAAGATATTTCTAATTCTTTTGATGATCCACCCCCAACACCTCTTGTTTCTTCCAGACCTATAACTAGACTAAAGTCCCAACAGGCCCCTAAAAGTGAGGTACAAAGTATCACACATGAGGAGGTACATTATACTCCAAAAGAACTGTGTGAGTTTTCCAAATTATTTAGACAGAAATCAGGGGAATATGTGTGGCAATGGGTTTTAATGGTGTGGGATAATGGTGGGAGGAATATAAGGCTGGATCAGGCTGAATTTATTGATATGGATCCACTAAGCAGAGATTCTGCATTCAATGTTATAGCTCGAGGGGTTAGGAAAGGTATTAACAGTTTGGATGGTTGGTTGAAACATGGATCAAAAGGGGGCCAACATTACCTGAGGTTGAAATGCCAGAACTGCCCTGGTATAATGTAGATGAGGGAATCCAAAGGTTTAGAGAGATTGGAATGTTAGAGTGGATTTATGATGCAAAGCCTGCTCCTACACCCCAGGAATATCTGGAGGATGCACCTTTTACCAAACAGTGAGAAATAAATTTGTGAGACTAGTGCCATCATTGCTGAAGAGCTCTGCTGTTGCACTTCTCTGTAGGTCAGACATTACTGTAGGAACTGCTGTCACTGAGCTGGAATCCTTAAACACAATGGGGGTGATGTGATCCCGAGTTGGTAGAAGCCAGGTGGCAGCACTTAATCATCAAAGACAGGGTAGACATTGCTATTATAATAGACAGCAAACTCAAAGTAGGCATCAAAATTTTATGACATGCAGAGATTTGTGGCATTGGCTAGGAAATCATGGGGTACCTAGAAATACAATAGAAGGGCAGTCTACTAAATTCTTGTTCGAGCTATATAAACAAAAGAGTTCTAGGTCAAGTGAACGGAAGTCTAACCTGAATTACAAAAACAGAGTCATGGCCCCTTAATCAATCTCCAGACTTGAGACAGTTTACAGACCCAGAGCCCCTTGAATGAAGGGAAGGCCAGGACCCTTTGGGGGAGAACCCTGTCACACTGCCAGAAATGTATACTGTTAATCTTCCTCCAAGCCTTCCCCAAGGAGACCAAGGGCCTTTTACCAGGGTAACTGTGCATTAGGGAGAAGAAAATGATCAGATATTTCGGGGATTATTAGACACTGATTCAGAAGTGACATTAGTTCCAAGGGACCCAAAATGTCACTCTGGTCCACCTGTCAGAGTGAGGGCTTATAGAGGCCAGGTGATCAATGGAGTTTTAGCTCAGGTCCATTTCACAGTGGATCCAGTGGGTCCCCGGACCCATTCTGTAGTTATTTCTCCAGTTCCAAAATGTATAATTGGAATAGACATACTGAGCAACTGGCAGAATCCCCACATTGGCTCTCTAATTTGTGCAGTGAGGACTATTATGGTGGGAAAGGCCAAGTGGAAGCCACTAGAACAGCCCTTACTGAGCAAAATAGTAAATCAGAAGCAATACCAGATTCCTGGAGGGACTGCAGAGATTACTGCCACTGTTAAGGACTTGAAGGATGCAGGGGTGGTGATTCCCACCACATGCCCATTCAACTCTCTTATTTGGCCTGTGCAGAAAACAGATGGGTCTTGGAGGATGACAGTGGACTATCATAAGCTCACCCAGGTGGTAACTCCAATTGCAGCTGCTGTTCCAGATGTGGTATTATTGCTTGAGCAAATCAATACATCCCCTGGTAACTGGTATGCAGGTATTGATCTGGCAAATGCTTTTTTCTCAATGACATAGGGCTGGAGAGTTAATATACCTTCGAGGTAGGACAGTGAAAGTATATTGCTGACTTTGCCGACTGAAAGCAAGTGGTTTCTGGTGGTCCTTACTAATAGCTATTGAGAAAAAAGCATTTGCCAGATCAGTAGCTGCATACCAGGTACCAGGGGATATATTGATTTGCTCAAGCAATGATACCACATCTGGAACAGCAACTGCACTTGGAGTTACCACGTGGTTGAGCTTACAGAAATGTTTCAGGGGCCAATATTAATGCACCCAATTCTGCCTTTTGAGTAAAGAAAAACCCTCCCAAAGAGGAGAGCCATCAGGAGATCACCATATGGCAGCCTTTTTTGACTTTCCTGATCTGTCAGTGAAAATTGTATGTGCCCCAGAAAGGAGTTTATATGATTTGAGGGAGAACAACTGCAGTTTTGTTTAAAAATTGCAATAGTTTAACACTTGGTAATAAATGCCCAATAGCACCTAAGAAATCAGCAAGAGTTAATTGTAAATCTGTGGAAAGAATGAGAGTGGCAGCAAATTGCCTTTTAGCAATGGGCACATGAATGAAAACAGGGTCAAACCAGTAGGATGTAGGCAGCACTGTCGTCCTTTGGTGAGCGTATTACAAATGAGGTACAGATAAGGGGAGAGCATTTTTACTCCCTCCATGATGAGAAAAAACGCCATTTTATTAATTGCAGTGAAGGACTAAGTTGCCCAAGAAGACCCGGAGAGGAGTATGGAGTGTTAAAGATGAACAGTCGAATAGGATTCTGGGGGCTTATATAACGTAAATATCGAGAAGCAATGCCAGGTGTAATTCCTTTTGTGCCTCTTGTGTGAAGTGCCATGAGGAGTCCAAGGCGGGGTTTTCTTGTAAGAGAAAAAATAAATGTGTTAATTGATGTGTGGGTATACCTAACATTGGCTGTAGCCAATTAATATCTCTGAGCAGTTTTCGTAAATCATTAAGGGTGGAAACTGAGTTTGTTCTGATATTTACATGTTGTGGCCTTATATGTGTTCATGATAAAAGATGTCCTAAATATTTCCATGGCTGCATAAGCTGGATTTTATCAGATGTAATTTTTAACCCAGCATTAACAATGTCCTTATGCACTTGGGTTTGAAGTTGAGAAAGGGTTTTGAGATCAGGAGCTGCAAGAAGGATGTCCTCAATATAATGGATTATTTTACATGAAGGACAAAGACTGCAGGCCTCCAACAAGGCTTTAGAGACAAAATATTGACACATGGTGGGACTGTTAAGCATTCTCTATGGCAATACCTTCCATTGGAAGCAAGCACTAGGAGCATTGTTATTGATGGATGGAAGGGTAAATGCAAATTTCTCTCTATACAGGCGAGGGGGATTGTATAGAAACAATCCTTAAGATCAAGTACTAAAAGTGACCATTCCTGAGGAATCAGAGCTGGAGAAGACAACCCAGGTTGTAAGTCCCATAGGTTGGAGCTGAGCATTAATTGGTTGCAAATCATGGAGGAGCCTCCGCTCTCCTGACCTATTCAGAATAACAAAAATAGGGGAATTCTGAGGGCTGGTAGATAGCTCAATATGGCCCTCATCTAATTGTTATTGAACCACAAGGAGAGTCTGATGTAACTTTTCTATTTTTAGGGGCCACTGCTCTACCCATGCAGGTTCAGAAGTTTTCCATTTTAAGGGGAACAAAGGAATTATTGCAGTGGCCCCTACTAAAAATTTGACTACAAAGAGATTCCCCCTGTGACATTAAATCCCTTCCCCATTAATTAATTGGGATGGGAAGAATCAGAGGTTGAAGCATAGCCATTTGACCATCTTGATTTACATAAGAAAGGGGAGCAGCACTTTGAGTGGACTATTGAACTTCCCCAATTCCATCAAGGGTTGAGTTTGAAGTTTTTTAGGCCAATGCAAGGGCCAAAAGTGTTCCCCAATTACTGAGATGTCTGTTTCTGTGTCCAAAAGACCAGTAAAAGGCTTGTTATTTATGGTGACTATATGCATGGGGCCATGAAGGGAAACTTGTTGAACCCAGTATGTGCACAATGAGCCTGAACTACCAAAGCCTTGGTCGACTCTAGTTTTCCCTTCAATAGCTGGCACCCAGAATTAGTAGCAGCACTAATTGTGTTACTTTGGTCCCAGCAGGTAATAAGTGAATTCCTTTACATGAGATCACAACCTGAATTTCTCCATTATAGTCAGCATCTATGACTCCTGTATGTGCCTGAATTCTCTTGCAGGTCAAACTAAATCGCCCTAATACTAATCTGACCTTCCCTTCCAGGATAGGACCCCAGATACCAGTGGGAATTTTCCTTATTCCTTCACTTTCCCTTAAGATGCATTTATTGACACAGGGAAGGTCTAGCCCTGTGCTTCCTGAGGTGGTGGGACAGAGGGAGAGGATGGTGGGTTTTCCATCTGCCCAAGAAATGTGCCCAGGGTCCCAGACATTGAGGGGATCTGAGGCTGGCCCCTCCTCATAAAAGATCTGGCCCTTGTAAAAGATCGCCCTTCTTATTCTATTTAGATTTACAGTGATTTGCTCAATGAAAGCCTTTTTGACAATAAGGGCAAATTGAAGTAGGTTGTAGGGCCCCAGGGGATGCGCTAAATGAGGGTGGTCCTCTCATCATCCCCCACCCCCTCGCCACCCGCTTGCAGACAATTGCACTTCATGTGACCTGGTGGTTACCTTACCTGCACTGATAACAAATGCCACCGCCCCTCCCTTGCTTAACCTTAGGGCCCTAATTTACCTCCCTTAGAGCCAAAGCTAAAACTCTGGCTTTATGGCTTTCTGTTCCCACCAGCTGGCAAGCTCTTAGCAAATCACCAACCGCCTGAGCCTTTGCCTTCACTGATTGCATAGCCTGTGGACTCATCAGCGTTTTCAAATTCAAGTTGTAATAGCAAAATAACAGCCGCCTGCTTATGCATAACCAGACCACCAATAGCTTGGGTTAGATGATCTACAAACTCTACAAATGGCTCCCGCAGTCCCTGACGAATGTTGACAAAAGACCCCTGAACCCACACGACTTGGTGGAGGAGGATGCTCCCACGCTCACGGGCGCAAAAGGAAACCTGCTGACAGACCTGAGGATTCCAGTTAACTGTGGCTTTAGATCTGCATAAGCTCCCTGGCCATTCCCCATGGCTGCGTCTGTAAGGATTCCAGCTAGCTTGTTTTGAGCTGCCTGCTGATCACAAATATCATCATATTCAGTCCACCACAAAAGATATTGACTAGATTCCAAAGCAGTTTTAGCCAAAACTTGACAATTCCAAGAGGTCATGTGAAAATTTTCACCAATAGCATCAATTAAGCCTTTTGTAAATGGACTGGCTGGCCTGTTTTCACGAATGTTTTTCCTCATTTTCTTTAAAGTCCTAAATGCAGGTGGCTCCCTGCTGATCCTGGACCACAGGGCAGACAAGAATTTCACCTTTTAAAGCTGCATGGACATTGTCCCATTACAAAAGTAACTTGTGTAGAAAGTTCCTTTTCAGAAGGGTGAGGAGGAAAAGGTAATTCTGTGACCTTCTAAGGAAGTGGATCTATGTGAATAACAGGAGGAGGTTGTGTGTTGGGGGGAACTTCAGGTTCCAAAAGATGTTCTTAGTGTTCTTGTCAGGTAAAGTCTCCTCCTCCTTCTTGATATGGAGAGGAGTTAAGGGTGTATGAACGAGAGCCCGCACAGTCAATGCTGTTACAGTGACTCTTTGTCCTTGCTCATGATGCTATTTAAGATTCCTCCCCTCCTGCTCCCAAATCTCCAAGTCCAACATTCCTTCATCAGGGAACCATGGATTATGAAAAATAACAGTTTGTAAAAGATTCTTTAACTGAGCCTCTGAGGCTGTGACTCCACCTGTTTTTAACAGCTGTTGCAATACCCTAATGTATTGCCTCTGGGGCATGGAAAAGGGCTGCCCCATGATGATGCCTTATTGTGGAATTCCCCCAAGCTCCAGCCGACTCAGTTCAGTCCCACGTACTCACTGTGCAGCTTTCACTTCCGCCTTTGGGAGTTCTGTGAGCCTGTCCAGGTCTCCTCACACCGTCACCCATTTTCAGGGGTTATGCCAATGGACTCGCTCACAGTGAAAGAAATACCCGAACACAAGAGGATATGGGTGAACAGGTGACTCCCCTCTTATTAGAACAGCCTTGAGTGCTTCAGAGAGCAGACTTTTATTCACACAGGCAATACCCAACTTTCTCATGAGTAAATGGCCTTAGGCAAAACAAAGCTCCCTGGACTCTTATGGATACAAAGTCCGGGGAGCTTATCTGTTCCTATTTTGGGGAACATTCTGCACAAAGTTTATTGAAAACATCCCTCCCAATTTCCTTGAGACTAGTTATACACACAGCAATCTTTGCTGCCAAATCATGGACACAGCCTTCAGTAATCCATGTCTTTGGCCTGGCCTGAAGCAGGCCCCTTGTTACAACATTCTCCACCTCCATCCTGTACTCCTACAGGTAATGAAAATGTTCAAAATATGACTGTACTCTGAACAAATCCAACAATTCATATTTCTTTCATTTTGAGCCAATAGCTTTGCCTCCTGAAAATAGAAATAATAATAATAATAATTGCCTTCATCTCTTGAGATTTAACTCTGAATCAAAGATTGCGTTAATGCTTTATACAAATGTGAAGAAAAAAGATCTAGAGAGAATGAGAGAAAGAAGGAAAGAAAGGAAAGGGAAGAGAAGAGAAGGGAAGGGAAAAGAAGGTAATGAAGGAAGGAAGAAACAAAGGAAAGAAAAAGAAACCCAGTCAAATGTGCATCAAGGAAGGAGTTTTTCAAACCCTTGATTTTGTATATTCACTCACCCATACTCTATCTCCTAATACAAAACCTCAATTTTGATCTTGTATTTGATCTTATATAATCTCTTTTAAGGAAATGGAGTGAGGTCATAAGGTAAGGGTGGACAAGCTATGGTCTGCAAGTCAAACCCAACTCAGGGCTTACTTGTGTATGGGCCATAGAGACAAGAAAGGTTTTTACATGTTTAAACTTCAAAAAATGAGGAATATGCAACAGAGATCTTATGTGGTCCATAATGCCTAAAATATTTATTATCCATCACATTATGGAAAAAGTTTTCCAACCTCTGGGATAAGGCAACTTGAATTTCCATTAGATTTGAAAATGTAGCCAACACCTTCAGAAACCTAAGAAAATCAGGGTAATTCTTTTCACCCTGACTTTTTCACCATTAACCATTTAATAATCAGAATTCACCTTAAATGTTCAGATTCCACAGAAGGTGTTCCCCAACCATTGAAGTGAAGCAGCTACCTGTCACTCTCACATCATCTCAAAGTTTCATACACTTCATTTTTATGAGGTAAGGGTTTGCATTACATTCCTTGCAAGAAAAGCATGTGGATAAGAGTGAGTTCTCTGAATTTGGAGGTATCCTAGCTAAACTCCCATTCTCCAAACTTAATGCAGCTATATTGTGATTTACTCATTATATTTATTGAGAGAAAAATGTCAAAATGCATTAAAATATTTACATAAAAATAACTCCGAATATTGCTATTTATCATGAGGTAACTGAGGGATTTCATTTTAACAAATCTAAGTGATTGTGTCTGCAGTAAGGAAATAATATGTTTTTCCCTATTTTAAGCAATGCAAATTAGTTAAAATATTCTCAATACATAATTTGCGATTATACAGAGCCTATAAAATGAAGTTGTTATTCATCACAACATGGTATGAAAGGCAATTGTTTTCACTAGTGATTCACTTTGACTTAGGATAAAATGAGTGTTACCATCTTTAAAGGTCATGGGCTAGACTGATTTTTCATCTAAATGATAAGTAGGTTTAAATAATGACACTACTTAAATATGTTAATGCATATGTGTGTTAATCATCAATTTAAAAAATAATAATTTTCATGGAATTCCAAAGAATATTCTACTCATGTCTTTTAAATATGAAGCTAACAACACTTTCTAGTTATGAAATCTAAAATAACATATATGTTCTTTTTTTAGAAATGTGGATAATAGAAGGTGATTCTGATTCTTATAGAATCCCTGTGTAGGTCTTCTCTATAAATTGATTCACTGTTCCATTCATGAACCTGAAGGTGTTATGAATAGTAAGTCATAATACATAATCCATGTACTCTTTGAGTTAGCTGTCTCCATTGCATTAAAAACAGAGTCCCCATTTTCTACTCTCAGATATGATCTATATTACTAGATTAGCTGTTCAAATAGGGCTGTTTAAAATGGTTAACGAAAGAGCATTATTAAACATCTCTTTTTAAAGAGTTTGGTTCTATCATTCTAGAAAAAATGAAACTTTAAATTGATAATGCTAATCTTGCTGAGGATTTACTTTTAAAAACAAGACAATATTTTGAATTACATTTTTTATTAATTTTATTTACAAACACATTAAATTGCATCTTAAAATTTTGAAATTGTATTTGACATTTCTGATCATTTTTTACTATTATTTTGAAGTTGCCTGCTAGATATATAATTTGCAAAATGTCCTGTTAACTCTTTAATAATTTTATCTTTTGCACTCTTCACTTTGCTCAACCAACACAGAAATTAACATGTAACCAAGTGTTTTGATGACTAATAATACAGTAACTAAAGGCTTGTCAAAATACGAATGGCAGGGAGTAATGAGATGTTTGGGGCACTGCAAAAACAATTACAGAAATATTTTCTTGTTTCCTATTCAAATGATAATATACTTCCATTGCCTGTAGGGAAAAAGGAAGTAGTATTAACCCTGGTGTGCATCAGAGAATTGTCTGCTTTTGGCTCCACATGGCCATAGAGTCACTATCACTGCAAAACTCCTTCTCCGGAGTAATAACTGGCAAGGCTAATC
Organism: Myrmecophaga tridactyla; assembly: GCA_004026745.1. NCBI lineage: Eukaryota > Metazoa > Chordata > Mammalia > Pilosa > Myrmecophagidae > Myrmecophaga > Myrmecophaga tridactyla. The sequence continues at coordinate 55,015 of PVIY010002203.1, read as the reverse complement.
CGTGGGAATAATTTTCAGATTCTCTTCCCCCTATGGACTTCTTGCACTGCCTGTTTATAATTCCAAATACTAGAATTATTAGAAGGCACTTTATAGATTTACCATAAAGTTATCCAGTGATAGTACATAGTTAAGAATATAGAGGCAATCAGATATATGGTTAAATCACAGTTCTGACATTGACTAGCATTGTAAACTAAAACAAATTATATTCAATCATATATATATAATCAACTGATTTAGATGAGCTAAATTCCTCATCTCATTTTCTTCACTGTTAAAATGAGTATAGTAATAGTTATTTCATAGGCTGAAGTGTGGATATGAGAACATAATCTATTTAAAGAGTCCAACACAGTAAGTGGCACATTTAGGTTTCTTGCTAATAGTTTGTGATGTTTATCGTTATTCATGTGGTGGAGGAGGCTTCCAGAGCAATAATGTAGGATCTATTGATTTCTTCTTACATAAGATGCCAACATAAGAGTACTTTAATTAGGCATGAGTCCAAATGATTATATAGCATATCGGTGTTATCAATATGGAAGGAAAATTTAACAAGCTTTTCTACTCAATCTTACTTTGACAATTAGGTAAAACCCATTGGGGTGAATTCTATGCTTGCTGAGATATTTTTCATGCAATTTTCAGTAGAAACTTTCACATCAACTCTATTTATTAAATACTGCAGGCACTGTTAATCCAATTATAAAATAGTTGTTGTAGTTAGTATCCAAAATAGCTTCCTAATGAACTATATCACTCTGGTAATTATACCTTTGTGGAGTTCCCTCTTAAGATGAATTTGGATTGGCTCTGTGTAACAAAACGATAGCGGGGAAAGTGACTTCTTAGGCAAGGTCATAAGAAGTCTTGTGACTTTTGGGTGTTTTGGAAAGCTCGCTGGGTGAAGTTGGCGACCTTATTAGAAGTTTATCTATCCTAACTGCCATATGATGAGAAAGCCAGAGCTAGTCATGTTGAAAGGCAATATGGAAAGAAAGAAATTCAGCCAGTTTCCAGATATGCAAGTCATTTTGGCTTAGGTGCCAGACTTGTGAGTGAAGAAGGTATCTTGGACACCCAGTGCACTAGAATCCTCAGCCCACACCAGCCTAGCTTGTGGTTTCTGAATGAAAGGTGAATCCTGAGCAAGCACTGCCCAGCTGAGCCCATTCAACCCACAGAATTAGAAGACTTAATAACACATTTTATAAGCCGATGTTTTTTTGAGGTGGCTTATTAAATAGCAATAAAATAGAAATCATTTTTATAGTTAATTAAAAAAACAGAAAAGAGATACCCTTTATTGACTCTATTTAATTGTAACTTATACATACTTTGGCCTAAATTGTCAAAATTATTCTAGAATGTGGTCAAATCTGACATAGGTTATAAAAAAAAATTCACACACAAGTCAGTTGTCCTTCCCAGGACTTTGGGTCTCATGAAAAGAAGTAAAAGAGTCAGGGAATCTCCACAGTAGATACAGGCAGGTGGGCCTGGCTACAGTATGTAGGGTTCACTAGTGTTCAACTCCTGAGCTAAATCTGCCTGTAAAACCTGTTCTTGTGGCGGAATCCAAGTACTGCCTTGCCTCCAGGGGTTCCAGCCTGAGCTTTTCCATTAGCTCTATGAACTATTTGAAACACTTTCCATAGATCTCCTTTTCTGCTTAAGTTAACCTGATTTGGTTTTTGTAGTTTGCAACCGAGAACTTATCTTTGAATAACACTGCGTAGGTGGCTCTAGGTCAACTTAAGCATTTAAGGAAGCAGAATTCCCCACAAAATGCCCTCACTTGCCCTTACAGCAGGTATTTCATACAGCCACAAACACTAGTTGAAGAAGATATGCATAGAATTTAGTAATGATATAGGGGTCATGAGTTTTGCTTAGTGAAATATTTAGATAGTGCTACATAATATTAGTATCATAATTATTTTTATTATAAATTATGGTAAATAATATGAATATATACTATCAATCATTATGTAATAATTATTATCTGGAATAATATAAATATATAGTCATTTGTAATATGTTAAAGAAGAAGGGGCTGGCAAATGATTATGAATAGCTATTTGAATAACAAGCTATATGAGTGACCCTAATACGTTCACTGCTTTATAGATAAGCTAGTGAGTCATGGCATTTAGTAGGGCTGCTTTTAGAAAACGATGAATCAGTTTTAAATAATAGCTTCATCACCTAATAGCTGTGTGACTTTTAGTATTTATTTATCCTCATCTACTACATGGGCATAGTGTCTTCTACATAGTATGGCTCTAAAAATTTAAGGAGAAACATATGTCAAAACAGGAGGATGGGTACAACAGAGCTCATAGCCTTTTCAAATGTATATTGGGGTTGGGTGGGGAAGGTTATGTGTGGCTAACATTTAAACTTGCCAAGGAAATTAAACTTGGTCTCTGCTGAATGTATCTCTTATCTCAAAAGAGATATTTCTTTATGGAGAAAGAGAATCTTATCACTTTCAACTGTTTTATACAATCTCTTTGGAGTAATTATTCAGTCAATTCAAAGTTTATATTAAGTCTTAATCAGAGATCGTTTTCCTCTCAACTGATGAACTTTTATCTGTTTTCTCTATCACCTTACCTAGGAAGGTTCTTGGATATAAAGTAGGACATAGATGATCTTAGCAGCAGGGGTGGGGTAGCTGGTTCTCATACTGACCCTTGAGGTAGCTAGTTTTGTTGTCCTCAAATTCCGCACCCCCATGAGTTGTATCATCTTCTATGTGGCCATGGTACACATTCACTGCCACTGATCTTTTCTGTTTTTCCCTTGTTGGAATATCAGAGGACAGTCCTCTGTGCATTATCAGAGCCAAGTCATCTTCCCGCTTGCATCATTGATCTTAGCCCCAACACAGCAGTCACTGTGCTGGCACCAACATTCCCCTATGTCCTCCACCCATTCCTGAGTAGACTGTCAGACCTGTATAGCGTCACCTTCGCCTCATAGCAACAGCTCTAAGGCAGGCAGACTGGCTCTGTGAGGAACAGGAGGTACTTCTCAATCTCTTGCATGTGCAAGGAGCCATGGAGACACAGTGAAGAACAGGAGGTGGTAAAATGCTAATTTAGATCCTCTTTCCACTTAGAAACAGCATGCTGCCTTTCTTCCTTCAGGCTATCTCTTGGTGGAGCAAATGTACCTTCTGATGTGTCTACACACTCTGAGTCAAAATGGGTGAACTCAAGAAGGAAAAAAGGCATATCTGCTTCCACTCCCTCTTACCCTCAATTTATCTGAGCTTGCAGTTCAACCCCAAAGTGGAAAAGGAAGAAGAATCAATGACTTTCTGGTATCTGATTCCTTCGTATCAATTCTTTCCATCTTGTCTTCTCTAAAAGCCTTAAAAGTACTCTATCCTTTCTTCCTAGGTGAGTTGGAATTACCTTTGTCTTATCCTGAATCCTCTCCTTATTGTGAGCTATGTAATATTTAGAATATTAGACTTTTGATATAAAAATGTAGACACTTAAAATTTGAAAATCCTTTGCTTCTAACCAAAGCCTATTTTCAAGATTATTATATAGCCGTATGCAAATATGTGCACATGCATATGCAGTTTATATGTTTATATACATTAGTGCTGATGTATATAATCTATTCCTCTCTTATGCATTCTTACTGTGACAATTCTTGTTGTCTCTTAGGTATCAGGTGCCTCTGGGAAAGAGAGGCAAGAGCATTGCATGACAAATAAAGGAGGAAAAGCCTATCTATGTTTGTTTGTTTGTTTGTTTGTTTGTTTGTTTGCATGGGCAGGCACCAGGAATCAAACCTGGGTCTACAGCATGGCAGGAGAGAACTCTGCCTGCTGAGCCACCATGGCCTGCCCTCTATGTATTTTTAAAGATGCCATCTTCTTTAGTGAAAGGGAGAAAAATTACAACTCAATTTATATCTTCAATTTATTCTTTCATTAATCAGTGAATAAATATCTACAGAAATACGTATAAAGCTCCTTCCATCTGCAATCCCCATAGTAGAAGTTGGAGGATATAACACGGAAGGAAATGGACAGTTTTTGGTCTCATGGGTAAAACAATTTTTGGACAAGTAATTAATAAGTATGATAAGGCTCACAGAAGGGGAAATTTAGGGAGTCTATCGAACATCTAACGTGAAGCACTCTAGTCTGAATATTGCCAGGAATTATTGTCTTGAGAAAATAAAAAGCAAAAAAAGGGTATCTATATATAAATTTGCTTATTTGTGTATATTTATTCATCTGTGATTTGCCGTCCAATGAAAAGTGAAAATTTATTTTCTCCTTGTACTTTCATTTGAAAAAATAATGCTTGTTTTTTAAGACTGAGAGACTAAAGTTTTTAAGATTGAGGTAGTTAAACCAGAAAAGTGAGTTTGCTGGCATAAATTAATTTTGAAATAATGTAGCACATATTAGGTTTTTGTTGAGATCTAGACCTTTGCATTTACTCATTTTATTAGACAAGTCAAGTTATAAAAATGATAGTAAGTAAGCATTTTTCTTCAAAACTAATGAGCTTTTTTCTGTAAATGGAAAACATTTCATTACATGAAGAATTTTTTTGAATAAAATATAATTTCCTTAGTTTAGCTGAATAGAGATAAAGAACATAAACTAAGGAATGACTCTTAAATTGAAGTAGAAACACATTAAAATGGGCTGAACAAATTTGTTGTGAATATCTATATTTGCATTTTTATTAACACTATTATTTAGACTGGCAATGATTAGCATTTACCCATTAAGGGAAATCTGACTTACAGATTTATAGCCCATCAGCTTTTTGATTATTGAAGCTTGGATGAAAAAATTCTGGTTGCATGGCAACTTAGTGGTCTCTAAGATCAAATAGAAGCTGGGAAAGGAGAGGGCCAACTAATCTCTCATCTTTCTGAACAAAAAAAACACTTATATTCCAAGCTGTCATTTGTCTAACACCATGCAAACAGAACATACATGCAAAAATGAGATGGTTCATCGCCTCTACTTGACTGAGAATGTGGCATCATGATAAATCATATTGAAGGACAGAAATACTTTTATGCATTATTGGTTTGACTATGGGACTCTGAGACCCAAAAGTCCCCTCACTTTCCAAGAAACATAAGGATTTCTGGTTAAGCTTTGATGTAATATTTAAAATATATGGGGGGTTGGTGATAATAATAATAATAATTGGAATATATACACAGTCCTCCAGAGGGATAATAAATCCAGTTAGCATTTATTGAATGCTTCTGTTATACTCAGCACTATGCTAAGCATATTATACCTATTATTTCATGTAATTGACACAAAAACCTGTGGGCTATGATTATCATCATTTATCTAAAGGAGAAAGTAAAGTTTGAAGGGTAAGGAAATTGCTGAATATCACGAAGTTACTAAGAGGTAAAAACTGTTTTATTCCTTAACAAGTAATTTTTGTTCACACATTTTGATTATTGAGGCCATCATTTATTTGAAATGCACTGAACACACTTTGCATTTGAACTTTCAAATATATTTTATTTTCACCATTTTATTGAATGTCCTTCAAAATAAAGTGGGCTTAGGGGAATAAATATTTCATTCCCATTGTATTTAAATGAGAATCATACAATGAATGTATCCTGTCCAAATTAATACAATTTATTAGTGGTAGAGGTTGGACTCCATCCCTGGTCCTCAGTCTTTGAGTTCAAAGTCTAGCGCAGCTTATTTTTTTTTATTTTTTTATTTTATTTTTTATTCACATATGCCCTTATGCTCTCTTTGATTAAAGGAGAAAACTTCCTTAGTTGAAAGGATGTCACTGAGACAGAGTCCTCACATTTTGAATCAGGAGACTTGGACTTTCATGCTTTTTGAACAAATTAAAACAGGGTAAATGAACATAACTACTATATAAATGAGTAAGAGGTTAGGTGCAATTCTAAGCAAAAGTTAAGATTTTGTCTTCGTTTTCTATGTCTGTTGTAACAAAGTACCATAAACTCGGTAACTTCAAAGAACAAAAATTCATTGTCTCACAGTTCTGGAAGACTTCTGTCTGAGATCAAAATTTTGGCAGGGCCACACTTCTTCTGAAGTATGGGGAAACATCTGTTCCATGCCTCTCTCCTGGCTTTTGGCAATCCATGGCATTCTCTATTTTGGTCATCACATGACATTCTCCCTCTGTCTGCCTATGTCAACGTCCAAAGTTCCCCTGCTTACAAGGACACCAGTCATATTGGATTACGAAGTCACCCTACTTCCTGATGACCTCATTTTAATTTAACTAATTCCATTTCCAATGGCCTCCTAATTCCAAATAAGATCACATTTTATGGTACTGAGGGTTAGGACTGCAACATATCTTTTTGAGAGACACAATTCAACCTATACCAATGTGAGTATGAGTTTTTAACTTTCATGCTTCTTATCTGAACAAATCCCCACTCTTCTTATCCCCAGACTATAATCCAATTTCTGGTGCATAATCTGAGTTATCTCAAAGACCTGTGATGTAAACATGACCAAGAGCCTAACTCATTGAAATTTTCGTGGGTAAGGGTTCCATAGATTTCTTTTTAATAGGACAGTGCTGTTAATGACTGCAAACATAGTTTAAGAATTTATAAATAAATTAAAAGTAGGAGAATATTTTAAAGGGGTTATAAAAAGTAAAACACTGCTGTAGAGTCCTCTCTAAAGAATAACTTCTTCCTCAATCTAAGGAATCCTTTTTTGGAACTTTGTCTTGCTTGGTAGAAGACGTATTCAGGAGTGAGAGGAAACACCTGGTAGCCATGATCTAAAAGGGTCTTTGTGAAGATGGTGACACTGGCAGCTGCATTCAACAAGTCCCCTAGACTATCTGATTTACCACCACATGCCCAGTTCCTGGCCCAAAGTGGGAGTTTTATAAATGTGTGCTGGTGTTTTGAGTGATTGAGTGAAGACGAGCCAGATTTTTGACAGTGTTGTGACCAGGTGGAAGAATCAATTCCAGTGAATTCAATTCATTTTAAGATGTTAAGTGATAGAAGCCTCATATCTCTGGAGCTCACTCAAGAGGTAATATTTACGCAGAGACATTTCACTGAACTTGAGCATATAAACTCTATTGGCCAACCCCCTCCATCCTAGCACTTGATTTCCTTCCCAATCACAATCCTGGGAGTAACTTAATGAAAAAGTAACCTGGAAGAGGAAGAACCCATGACTGTGAGAACATGTTTTCACTTTTTTACTTGGAGGTGTTTATTGAAATAAAGACAGTTAAGTGTGAAGAGGCAGAAGGCTTAAGATCTTTTCCCACTTAATACCGACTGAAACTAGATGTGGCCTCACCTTTTCAGGAAGGAATAGAGGGTCTGGACATTCTCTGGAGGGGACAGCCTCAAAAAGTTTGGGTGGATGGAAGTTCCAGTCTGAATAGATAATAAGATGAGCAAATATGCAGACACAGCATGTTATGTATGCCAGTTAACAACAAACTGAAGAGGTATTGAGTAGGGGATCATAAATTATTGCTATTGAAAATAGTTTACAAATGGAATAACCCAGCCAAGCTCTTCAGCAAATTTTTCAAAAGAGTATAAAAAATAATAATAAACAGTAATAATAATAGGAGAAACATGTTAAATCCTCTTACTATTAACCTTTTGATCCTGCATTTCTAGTTATGAAAATGACAATTGAACTTCCTGTGAATACTTGTCTTATATCAATGCTATAAGCAATCACCATGTCATATTGTAGTTATTGCCCTAACTGAATACATATTTATATTTCAGTGGTTGAACATAAAATTTTGTATATCAAATGTATATCTTGTACTGAATTTTCATTCTTTTTTTGTTTGTTTGTTTGTTTGTTTTTTCTTTGTTTTTTTGCATGGGCAGGCACCGGGAATCAAACCTGGGTCCCCGGCATGGCAGGCAAGAACTCTGCCTGCTGAGCCACTCTAGACCACTCTTTTTTTTCGCATGGGCAGGCACCAGGAATCGAACCCGGGTCCCCGGCATGGCAGGGGAGAACTCTGCCTGCTGAGCCACCGTGACCCTCCCTTGAATTTTCATTCTTGATTTAAACTGTTTAGACTTATAACAAAAATGAATGAATAAAATGCTATAATTTAATTATTTGGTGAATTTTTGAACTATGAATATATATTTTATTTAAAGCCTGAAACAAAAAGTAAAAATGATGTATCTTGACTAATGAGAATTTTCATTTATACTGGAGTTGCTCTGCATATATGAGGCACCCCTAAGAAATTAAACTGAAACTGCAGTGTTCAGAAATGTCTCAAACTTTTTTTTTTTTTTTTTTTTTTTGCATGGGCAGGCGCCGGAAATCGAACCCAGGTCCCCAGCATGGCAGGCGAGAACTCTGCCTGCTGAGCCACTGTGGCCCGCCCTCAAACATTTTTGACTATAATATTTTACTTGGTTTTGATCAAAATATGAGTTTGTCAACCTATATTACTGTCATAAAAATAACTGTTTCAGTTTTATCCAAACCTAGCATTGTCAACATACATTTAAAAGTGATTTGATTATATATTATGTATCAAATCTTTTGGTTTCATTTATACCGCTCAGATCAACAAGGTGCCATAGAATTCTGTGTAGTTAATAGAATCTGTTTTTGCTTTGTTTTTGCTTTTTAAATAATTTATTAATACTTAGAATTGTCTTCCTTCTTTAAACAGGTTGTTCAATTTAAAAATATTGTTAGTGTTTTAGTTGTGATCATACACATATACACAAATGTGTGGATCAAAACAAATAATTTGGAATTTAAGCACATTTTTGCATCTTTAAAAGATATTTAAATTGGAAAAAGATACATTTAAAGTACTTAGTAAACTTTTACTTTCTCTTGAGATTTTTAATGTACTGATAATAACAAATGCTTTTTTCTATCCTCACATCTTTTATTAACACCCTGCACTAGTGTGTAATATGTTGTTATGGTTGATGAAATGATGTTAACATTGTAGTACTAACTATAGCTCACGGTTTATGTCAGCACTCCCTGTTTGTGTTGCACAGTCCTACGCTTTTATAATTTTTATTCTAGTAACATATATACAATCTTAACCATATTTAAATTGTATTTCAGGCTTGTTGATTACATTCACTATATTGTGCTACCATCACAATCATCCATTACCAAAAAATTTCCATCATCCCAAATAGAAATTCTGCACAATTTAAGCATTAACTCCCCATTCGCTGCCCCCACCTGACTTTGATAACCTATATTCTAATTTCTGATCTCTTAATTTGCTTATTTATGAATTTAGTTATTTCATGTCAGTGAGATCAAATATTATTTGCCCTTTTGTGTCTGGCTTATTTCACTCATGATGATGTCTTTAAAGTTCCTTCATGTAGTCACATATATCAGAACTTTGTACTTTTTATGGCTGAATAATATTCCATTCATTGTATTACACATTTTGTTTGACCCTTGGGTCTTTTGCATCTTTGAGCAATCCTGAATAATTCTACTATGAACATCAATGTTCATATATCTGTTTGAGTCTCTGCTTTTAGTTCTATGGGATAAATATCTAGAAGTATGATTGCCAGGTAATGTGGTAATTCTATACTTAACTTTCAAAGGAACTGCCAAACTGTCTTACACAGCAAGTGTACACAGTTTATTCCCACCTGCAATAATTGAGTGTTCCTAATCTCTAAATCCTCTCCAACCCTGGTGATATTCTCTTTTTTTTTTTTTTTTTTTGATAGTAGCCATTCTAGTAGTTGTGGAATGTCATCTCATTATGGTTTGATTTGCATTTCACTGATGGCTAATGGTGTTAAACATTTTTTTCACATGCATTTTGGCCATGTGTTCTTTGCAGAAATGTCTGTTCAAGTCTTTTACCCATTTTTTAAATTTGGTTGTTTGTCCTTTTGAATTGAAGGATTTCTTTATATATTCTGGATTTTAAACACTTATCGATATGAGGTTCCCAATATTTTATCCATTAAGTAGGTTATCTTTTCACTTTCATGACAAAATTCTTTGAAGGACAAAAGTTTTTAATTTTGAAGAGGCTCCATGTATCTATGTTTTCTTTCATTACTTGTGCTTTGGGTGTAAAATCTAAGAAATTGTTGCCTAACCCAATATAATAAAGATGCTTTCCTATGTTTTATTCTAGGTTTCCTTTGATTCATCGGAGCTAATTTTTGTGGATAATGTGAGGTAGGGATACTCTTTCACTGTTTTGCATATGGAAATCCAGTTTTCTCAACACTATTTGTTGAAGAGACTATTGTTTCCCAATTGCATGAACTTGGTTCCCTTGTCAAAAAAAGTAGTTGCCCTTTGTGTTAGGGTTGGTTTTTGAGCTCTCAATTTTTTTCCATTATTCTATTTGTCTGTACTTGTTCCTGTACTGTTCTGCTTTGATTACTGTGGCTTTTACATAAGTTTTAGGATTCGGAACTGGTAGTCCTCAAACAACATTCTTCTTTTTTAATATGGCTTCAGCTTTTTGGGACCTTTTCCCCTTCCATATAAGGTTGGATTGCTTTTCTATTTATGCAAAGAAAGTTAAAAGGAATTTTGATTGGGATTTCATTGAGTCCATAAATTGCTTTGGATAGAATTACATAATACCAATATTTAGTCTTCTATTTATGAACATGGAATGTTCTTCCATTTACTTAGGCTACTTTGATTTCTGTTAGCTAAATACGAGTCATAATTTTAGGTTCAGAGCAATTATAACTTCTTCCCAGAGCCTTCCCTATCCTTTTCCTCTCTCTCCTGTGACTAAATTGAGTTCCACATCTCTCTTTTCTACTCACTGTGTAAGATTTGTACTTCCTAAAACTTTATCATACAAATTATGAGTTCATTTTTCAGTTTTGAATCATCTTCTGCAAGATTATCCTTTTTATTTCTGTAGTTCCAACATTTATGACGTACTTCGTATGCTAGAAATATCAAAATGATATTAGACGTGTTGGTGCTAGCACAGAGTTTTCCTTTTCACATTATCACGTTTCACACCCAACAACTGACCCTAACAGAAACAAATGCACAGCCTAGTCACTACATGACTTTCTGTCAAGCTGCTTATGGAGCATGGGCACAGCAGAGAGCTTCACTGGCACCTGTACTCAACGAAGAGAAAGGGACAATGAAAGGGGATCTATTGATATATCACCTTCCTCCCATTCAAAAGGATTTTTTTAAATTACCAGTGCTGTCTACAGGTTTCTAATGGCAAGAAATCCTATAAGATATCAAGGAACTAAGCATTGAACATAGATTAAAGAAAGAAGAAACACAGATCTGTGGCTCATGGTTTATCTTCCTTTGCGGTTACATAAAGAGAAACAAGCCATCAATATTGCTCAGTAGAGTTTTGATGTTTTTTTTCTCTCTCAAGCAGGCACAATTCTTTGAAAGATACAGTTTTAACAGTTCTTAGAACTAGTGTTCCAATCATGTAATTATGTCAAAATAAATTTAAGGGAGCTAGTTTCAGGTTATTTTCTTCTATTTGACATGAGTTTTTTTAAAAGACAGACAACATTTGTCAAAAGCTCTTTGTTCCATTGTTGGGCTTTTTATTCATCCTTAGTCATCATTAAAAAAAAAAAACACTTTATTGTCCATCTAAAGATTAGATAACATCTAATGGGTAGAAATTATATCATTATAATGATTCTTACAACCCAAAAGAATATTTCAGGCTGTAAGTATTTCCAGCTGTGAATCTACCTTGCTATCAAAGAGACCAATTCTTTCCTATTACAGAAAATGTCTTCCTAAATACATTTGGCAGTGAACTCGCTTTCTATAGAGATTGCTACCTACCTTCATACAAATTATAAATTAAAAATGTGTGCTAGTTAACAGAAATTTTATTGTAATTCTAAGGTTATGTACAAAATGGGGATTTTTTACCCCATTGTTGGATGATTTATATTACTCCCCAGGTTTGCTCATCCATTATTACTGCTTTATGCTTGTGATGAACCACCAAGAAGATCATGTGACATTATCCTCATTCCTGTAGACTTAATCTTCTTGAGAGGAAGGCCACTTGAAAGATTATACTATCTTGTAAATGTACCTATGTCCTTGTGATATTTGTCTTCCTTGGCCAGCCTGACCCTCAGATGGGAGGCTCATGACCCACAGTGGTGTTCATTGACATTTATGGACAGAACTTCATCTCACACCTTCATCTATACCAATCGCACTCTGCGCTGTGCTTTCCTTTTGTCTTTAAGACACAGGGCACCCTTGAACCTACTGGATGTCACCTCAGCTATCTTAAGATCAGCTTTCCGTGAAGGTACCTGGTAAGTTTGGATGGCAAAAGTGGAACTTGATATGATGAGCTCCACGGAGTGAACACTTTTGTAAGTTTTTTTTAAGCAGCTATATTGATATGTATTCACATACCATACAATCCATCCAAAGTGTGCAATCACTGGCTTTTGGTATAATCACAGAGTTGTGTATTCATTACCACAATTAATTTTATGATATTTTTGTTACTTTCAAAATGAAAAACCCATACCTCTTGGCTGTCACCTCTCAATTCCTCTATCCTTCCCTAGCACTACATAACCACTAATCTATTTCAGTCTCCATAGATTTATTTATCTTTACATTTTATATAAATGGAATCACACAATATTCAGTACTTTGTGTCTGTTTTTTCACATAGCATAACGTTTCTTTAATCATTATGTTTTAATGAGAAAAGTTGTAAGTTTACAGAATAAACATGTATTTTTTTCAAGTTCCCACATTTCCCTATATTGTTGACAGTTTGCATTACTATGGTACCTTTGTTATAATTGATAAAAGTATACTAAATTATCATTAGCTATAGTCCATAATTTATATTAGGTATATAGTTTTCCCATATACCACCCTATTATTAGCACCTTGTATTAGTGTCATACATTTATTAGCATTCATAAAAGAACATTCTTATGCTTGTACTATTAACCCCAGTCCATCCTCTTCAACAGGGTTCACTGCTATACATGCCCATGCTTTATCTTCTAACTTTCATTCTAGTGACATACCTGACCCAAAACTTCCTCTTTCAACCACATATACGTACAGAATTCAGTGTTATTAATTACACTCACAATAATGTGCTACCATGATGATCATCCATTTCCAAACTTCTAAAATAGCCTAAATATAAATTATGCACATATTAAGCCTCAGCTCTTCATTCTCTACCCCCAATCTATCCCCTGATGACTTATATTCTACATTCTAGCTCTATGAATTTGTTTATTATGCTTAGTTCATCTCAGTGAGATCACATGATATCGTCCTTTTGTGTCTCACTTATTCCACTTAACATAGTGTCCTCAAAGTCTATCCAAGTTTTCACATGCATCAGGACATCACTCTTTTCTTTTACATCTCAATAATATTTCATTGTATGTACATACCACATTTTGTTTATCCATTCAACAGTAGATGGACACTTCGGTTGCTTCTTTTTTTAGCAGTTGCAAGTAATGCCACTATGAACATTGGCATGCTATCTGAGACCCTGCTTTCAATTCTTCTGGGTATCCTAGTAGTGGGATTGCCAATCATATGGTAATTCTATATTTAGCTTCTGAAGAAACTGCCAAACTCTCTTCCACAGAGGTTGCACCATTTTACATTCCCAGTAGCAAAGAAAAACTGTTCCTATTTTTCCACATTCTCTCCAGCACTTAAAATTTTCTTTTTATGGTAACCATTGTAGTTGGTGTAAAATGATATCTCATGGTTTTGATTTGCATTTCCCTACTAACTAGTGATTGAGCATCTTTTTATGTGCTTTTTAGCCATTTATGCATCTTCTTTGGAGAAAAGTTTATTCAAGAGATTTGACTATTCTTAAAATGGGTTTTTTGTCTTTTTATAGAGTGAACTTTTTTATGAGTGTAGATTTCGCTCTCTGCACTAAATGTTAGCACTTAAGATTTTGCTTCAGGCTCTGTTTTGTAGGAAATGTAGGCTAAGACATCTGTAAATTATTCTAAATGGAGTTGAGAGCAAACATATTTCCCTCTTATCTTTCTTCTAGCAGCACTTCTTCTTTCTTCCTTATTTACTTAATTTTTTCATTTGTTGTTTAGATTTTATAACTAACCATTAGACTATATCCATGGAATTAGCAAGAATGAAGGAATTAGCAAGAATGAAAGAATGTTTACATGTATTTAGAGAGGATATAGGCTGTGCTAATTCCTCACACCACTCCCAATTTAACATTAATTATTACTCCCAACAGAGAAACAATCTGAAGATCTCTTCAGAGTGTTGCTATCAAATTGTAGGGAATCACTGCAAGGAAAATTAGACGTTTGATAATTTCTTAATAGATGTTTGATAATTTCTAATAATTGAATAATTAATATGAAATAAAACTAGTATCTCATTATTCAGAATTGACCACTACTAAAATTTTAAACTTGATATTTCCAGATGTTTTTCCATCTGTATATATTATTCATTTTTAAAATATATGGGGTCATTTATAGCATTTATCTTGATGATTTTCCATGAAATATATAGGAAACATCTCTCCAAATCTGAATATTTTTCTTTAATCTCATACTATGTGTAACAGAAATATTTCATTGAATAGCCTACACCAAGATAGAACTGGAAGGAGTTCCAGGGAGATAACTGGGTAGGGTAGCTAGAGTTCAACCTTGCTCCAAGGAAAAGTTAGAGAAAGGATGAGAGGGCGATTGAGACAGCAATTCAGAGAATTCAGAGAGCCTTCTGCACCACATAGGGCAGTCCTATTTACAGAGGCTGAGGAACTGAGAGGCAGAGGACTGGAGCCTAACACAGTATATACGTATCACATTTTGTTTATCCATTCATCAGTTGATGGACACTTGCTTCTATCTTCTATCAGTTGTGAGTAATGCCACTATGAATGTTGGCATGCTATCTGAGACCCTGCTTTCAATTCTTCTGGGTATCCTAGTAGTGGGATTGCCAATCATATGGTAATTCTATATTTAGCTTCTGAAGGAACTGCCAAACTCTCTTCCACACAGAGGTTGCACCATTTTACATTCCCAGTAGCAAAGAAAAAGTGTTCCTATTTTTCTTCGCTACTTGGGAAGCACAGAGATCACAGTAATGGGGTTCAACAGAAGCACGACCCACAGGAGTGCATAGATGGGGAGACAAGGGCTAGGAAGTAAGCCAAGCCATGCTCCTTGAATGCGCTGTCTTCATCACAACAGCCCCATGACCCACAACTCACCCCATACCCCAAGCACCTGAACCCTGTCAGCCACTCCCACTTCCCGCCCTCCAAGAGCCCCCATCCCACCAACCCCCAGTGAGCATACCCATCCCATACCCCCACTCCAATGCACCCAACCCACCTTCCCTGTGCTCCTCCAGAGCACTATCTCCCCCCTCCCTGCTCCCTGCAGACTATTGCCAATCATCACACTGTTGGGCCCGCCCCATAACCTGCATCCTGCTACACATCCACCCCGCAAACATAAGGCTTTAGGTTACTGAAGGAAATTTACTCAAAGTAAATCAATTATGTTATTTACATGTGAGAAAAGTAACAGAAGTTCACTAAGCATATCACAATGCAGACAAATGCAGCCCAACCTAACAACCAAATTAAAACACCAGAGGAGACACAGACATTGGAACAACTAATAAAGATGTTCATATAACTTTACTTAATAAAATAAGTGAGAAGGCTAATGATATAAAGGGAATCAAGAAGACAGTAGATGAGCATAAAGAAGGATTTGAAAGAATAAATAGAAAAATAGCAGCTATCACAGAGATTAAAGACTCTGTTGAGCAAATCAAAAACATACTAGAGACACACTATAGCAGATTTGCAGAGACAGAGGGAAGAATAAGTGATATAGAGGACAGAATAACTGATTTCAAACATTCAAAACAGCAAATGGCAAAAAAGATGGAAAAATTTGAATTGGATCTCAGGGAAATGATAGACAAAACAAAGCACATGCATATAAAGATCATTGGTGTCCCAGAAGGAGACGAGAGAAGCAACAGACTAAAAAGAGTAGGTGAGGATACAATGGAGGAAAACCTCCCAACCCTTATAAAGGATATAAATATGCAAATTCAAGAAGCCCAATGAACTCCAAACAGAATAAATCCTAATAGGCCTTCCCCAAGACATATACGAATCAGTCTGTCAAATGTTGAAGAGAAGCAGAAAATTCTGAAAGTGGCAAGAGGAAAACAATCTACTACATACAAGAGAAACCATATAAGACTGAGTTCAGACTACTCAACTAGCACCATCGAGGTGAGAAAGCAGTGATATGGTATATTTAAAATCCTGAAAGATAAAGATATCTAACCAAGAATTCTCTACCCAGCCAAATTAACTGAGAGAGATGTTAAAATTTTCACAGGCAAACAAATCCTGAAAGAATTTGTCAATAAGAGACTCAACCTACGAGAAACACTAAAGGGAGTTCTGCCAGTTGAAAAAAAAGACAGGAGAGTGAGGTATGGAGAAGGGCACAGAATTGAAGAGTACCAGTAAGGGTAATTAAAAGGATGAAAAGAGAAAGAGGCAAAAGAATATATGTTTCTGACAAATAAAATAAAAAAGATAAGATGGTGGATTCAAGAAACGTCATTTCAGTAATAACTTTGAATGTTAACAGACTAAACTTGCCAAGTAAAAGGTACAGATTGGAAAAATGGATTAAGAAATATAATCCAGCTATATGCTGCTTACAAGAGATTCATCCTAGACACAAGGATATAAATAGATTGAAAATGAAAGGATGGAAAAAATATTCAATGCAAGTTGTAGACAAAAGAAAGCAGGAGTAGCTATACTAACATTGGACAAAATAGACTTTAAATGTAAAGACATCATAAGAGACAAAGAAGGACACTGTATCTTAATTAAAGGGACAATACACCAAAAGGATATAACAATCATAAATGTATATGCTCTCAATCAAGGAGCTCCAAAGTACATGCAACAGACATTGGCAAAACTGAAAGGAGTGATAAATGTTTCAACAATAATAGTAGGGGAATTTAGTGCACCACTCTCCTCTATAGATAGAACAACAAGACAGAAAATCAACAAGGAAGTAGAGAAGTTAAGCAACTTGATAAATGAATTAGGCATAACAGACATATATAGGTCATTTGACTCCAAAACGCAAAGATATACATTATTCTCTAATGGTTATGGAACATTCTCCAAGATAGATCATATGCTGGTAAACAAAATAGGTCTTGATAAATTTTAAAACATTGAAATTATTCAAAACACTTTCTCTGATTACAGTGGAATGAGGCTGGATCTCAATAACCACCAAAGAACAAGAATGTTTACAATTATGGAATTAAGTAACATTCTTAAACAATCAGTGGGTCAAAGAAGAAATAGCTACAGAAATCAGTAGCTATCTGGAGATGAATGAAAATGGGTATATACAACTCATCAGAACTCATGGAATGTAACAAAGGCTGTGCTGAGAGGGAAATTTATTGCCCTCAATGCCTGTAGTTAAAAACAGGAAAGAGCAAAAGCTGAGGACTTAATTGCTCACCTGGAGGAACTTGAGAAATAACAGCAAACTAACCCCAAAGCAAATAGAAAAAGAGAAATAACAAAGATTAAAGCAGAGTTCAACGAATAGGAGAACAAACGATTAATAGAAAGAATCAATAAAACAAAAGATTGGTTCTTTGTGAAAATCAATAAAACTGATGAGCCACTAGAAGACAGACAACAGTAAAGACAGAGAGAGAGAGAGAGAGAGAGAGAGAGAGAGAGAGAGAAAGAGAGAGAGAGAGAGAAGAGAGAAAGAGGATGTAAGTAAATAAAATCATAAAGGAGAAGGAATGCATTACCACAGACCCTGAAGAAATAAAAGAAATCATCAGAAGATACTATGAACAACTATATGTCAACAAATTAGACATCTTAGGTGAAATGGAAACACACAAACAAGCTACACTGACTTAGGAAGAAGTAGAAGATCTCAGCAAACTAATCACAAGTAAAGAGAGTCAATCAGTTATCAAAAAAATCTTTCTACAAAGAAAAACCCAAGTCCAGATGGCGTCACTGGGCAATCTGATCAACATTCCAGAAAGAACTAACACCAATTCTGCTCAAACTTTTCCAAAAAATTGAAGAAAAAAGAACTCTACTTAACTCATTTTGTGAAGCTGATATCATTTTTAAAACCAAAACTGGGTAAAGATTCTATAAGAAAGGAAAACTACAGACCAATTTCCCTAATGAACATAGATGCAAAAATTTTCAACAAAATATTAGCAAGTCAAATCCAAAAACACATTAAAAGAATTATACACCATGAACAAGTGGGGTTTATACCAGGAATGCAAGGATGGTTCAACTTAAGAAAATCAATTAATGTAATACAACACATTAACAAATTGAAAAGGAAAACCACATGATCATCTTGATTGATGCTAAAGAAGCATTTGACAAAATTCAATATCCTTTTCTGATAAAAACACTCCAAAAGATAGGAATCAAAGGTAACTACCTTATGATAAAGGGAATATTTGAAAAACGGATAGCCAGCATCATATTCAATGTAGAGAGACTAAAAGCTTTCCCCCTAAAATCAGGAATGAGACAAGGATGCCCAGTGTTACAACTATTATTCAATATTGTGTTAGAAGCTCTAGCTAGTGCAATCAGGCAGGACAAAGAAATAAAAAGCATCCAAATTGGAAAGGAAGAAGTAAAACTTTCATTATTTGCAGATGACATGATTTTACACTTGGAAAATCTCAAGAAATCTACAGCAAAGTTACTTGAGTTAATAAACAAATTCAGCAAGGTGGTGGGATATAAAATTAATGTGCAAAAATCAGTAATATTTCTATACAACAGCTATGACCTAACTGAGGAGTCAGTTAAGGGAAAAAATCCATTCAAAATAACAACTAAAAGAATCAACTAAGAGGAATGAACTTAAGTAGAGATGTAAAGGACTTGGACACAGAAAACTACATAACATTGCTGAAATAAATCAAAGAAGAGCTAAATAGGTGGAAAGATATTTCCTGCTCATGGATAGGAAGGCCCAATATAGTTAAAATGTCAATTCTATCTAAACTGATCTACAGATTCAACATAGTACTAATCAAAATTCCAACAACCTGTTTTGTGGACATGGAAAAGCTAGTTACCAAATTCATCTGGAAGGATAAGAGACACAGCCCAAACATCCCTAAAGAGAGGGACAGAAAGATCAAAGGTGATGATGGAGTTACACAGAGAAGATAGGATTTAACAAGTGATATGCTGAATCATTAAGTTGATATCTCTTTTAGTCTTCAATAACTTAGAGCAGCTAGAAGTAAAAACATAAAATTGTGGAATTGTAACCCATGTCAAACTCTGAAATGTGTTCTACAACTAATTGTGGTGCTGTGCTTGGAAATTTGTTGTTTTTTTTTGTATATATGTTATTTTTTGCAATAAAAGAAAGAATAAAAGCCGATCATGGTGATAAAAAAAATATTTAAGCCTTCTAGCCTCCCATATTCTGGAGCAGCTAGAAGGAAACATCTGAGAGGATCATATGGTAGACTATGACAAACTCTGGGATCTGTCCTGTAACTACTTGTTGGAGAGTGCTTTGAAAACCATTGCTTTTTATTTCTCTGCTTTGTATTTATATTATACTATACAATAAAAAAGTGAAAAAAAAAAGATAGGACTGGAAAGGAAAGAAAAAAACCGTTTTTAAAACCTGGGTAACTGAACACCAGGCTGTGAAAATGCTTATTAACATGACAGATTTCATTTATTTCCATTGGACAGATCAAAAAAGATTTTTAACCAATTCCCTTTCTGCTGTCAGTCAAAAGATGACACATTTACAAGACTTGTGTGTTAACCTCTCATAAACATGATAATAATACTAATCATAAAAGTAGCTAATATTAGGGCAGTATGATAGTGCCAGTGACAGAATTCTCGCCTACCATGCCAGAGACCCAGGTTCAATTCCCAGTACCTGCTCATGCAAAAAAAAAAAAAAAAAAAAGTAGCTAATTTGATTTCATTCTCACCAAGGGCCAGACCTAACTCTCTTAACAGATAAGAAAGCTGAGACTCTTGAATTGAAGTAACTTGCTACCTGGTGCAAAGTTTCTGATCATGATTTTTTTCTGCTTCCTAAAATGTTTTTCCTTTTACAGAACACCCTCTCCTTTTATTTATTTAGTTTGAGAAGTTTTAACAAACTTATACAGTCATATAAAATCACCATAATCAATATATTTTAAAAGATTCCTTTCATCTCACATTAAAGTCAATCCCAGCCCCAGGCAACCACTGATCTTTCTGTCTCTACTGTTTGCATTTTTCAGAATGTCATAGAAATAGAACCACATAGCATGTTGTCATTTGTGTTTGGCTTCTTCCATTTAGCACAAGGCAATCCAAATTCATCTATGTGTTGCATATACCAGCAATTCATTTCTTTTCATACATAGTATTGCACTGTATGGACGTTCTATAATTTGCTTGTCCATTCACCATTTGATAGACATTTAATTTGTTTTCAGGTTTAGTGTTCATGAATAAAGCTGTCATGTTTTTCCTACTTTATAAAATTTATTTATGAAAAGAAGAATGTTGAAAATACAACTATAGTTGTGAAATTGTTCATTTTGTCTTTCAGTTTTTTGCTTTATGAATTTTAAATTCCCATAATCAGTTGTATTCATATTCAAATTAACTAATAGTACCATACCAGTTATATACCTTCCTGATGAATTGACTTCTTTCTTATTGTGTATTGTCTTTTTATGTCATTGGTAATATTTCTTGCTCTGAAGCCTACTTTATCTGACAATAAAAGAGACTTTTCAGCTTTTTTTTCTTTTGCATGGTTTATCTTTTCCATTATTTTACGTTTAATCTACCTATGTCTTCATATTTTAAATTAATTTTTTGCAGACAGTAAATATAAGGTCTTGCTTTATTTAACCAAACTGGTAATTAAAGCTTTTAATTGGTATACATATTAGTATTATGTACCCCAGAAAACCCATGCTTTAATCTTGATTCAATCCTGCAGTGGCAGCCGTTTCTTTTAATCCTGATCCAATATTGAAAGTGGAAACTTTTGATTAGATTATCTCCATGGAGGTGTGGCACACCCAATTCTGGGTGTGACCTTTGATTAGATAGAGATATGACTCCACCCATTCCAGATGGGTGTTGATTAGCTTACCAAAATCCTTTAAAAGAGGGAACCTTTTGGAGAGAGTCAGAAATGACAGAGCCTACGGAAATGACAGAAGCTTCAGAACCAACAGAAATTTACAGCAGACCTGACACAGATACGGATACATGGAGAACAGAGACATGGATGTTTAGAGATGTTTGGAGCCCAGCAAATGTTGCCATGAGATGTTAAACAAGCCAGAACCTGGAGATAGCCAGTGGAAGTCAAGGGTTGAAAGCAGCCCTGGAGAAATAAAGTGAAGAACACCCACAGGAATGGAGGCTGAAAACAAGGGAGCCCAGGAGTAAGGGACCAGCAGATGCCAGCCACATGACTACCCAGCTGACAGAGGTGTTCTAGATCCATCAGTCTTTCTTATAACTGTAAACTTGTAACTTATTATAGTTTCCTTTTAAAAGCTATTCCAGTTTTGGTATATCATGGTATATTGCATGGGGGCAGCTTGCAAATCAAAACATATATTTAGTCATTTTGTATGTAATGCAATTAGTGATATGCATGCATTTGAATTAACTACCCTATTATTTACTTTATTTTTGCCCTGTCTTTTAATTCATTTATTTCATGCCTTGTTTTTTGATTAATTGATTAATTTTTAACATTTTACATTGTCTTTACTATTGGTTTACTACTTTCCTTTTTCATCATTTTAGAATGTGCCCAAATATTAAATATAAATATATATATTTAGTTTATCAAAGTCTCCTTTAAAATGCTAACTGTAGCATATACTATATTATTTATAGAATAAGAAGCTTACAACAGCATATTTCTATTTTCTTCTTACAAACATTTTTGTTATTCTTTTCATACATTTTGTTTGTATATGTGCAATAAAGTCCAAAGTGTTTTGTTAATAAGTTTAGGTAAGGAACTATCTTTTAAAGAGATTAAGAATAATGAAAAATTCTTTGCTATATTTACACATATTTTTACTATTTCCAGTGCTCTTTCATTTGTGTGTCTGAGCGCATAGTTCTACATTTCCAAATATAACATCATTTTCTTTATGCCTGAGAATTATGTTAACATTTGCTTGAGGGCAGGTCAGGTGGCAATAATTATTTGAAGCTATTCTCACCATGTTCGAAGTTTTCCTTTTGTGTCCAATACTTAAAAAAAAAAATCTTAGCACTATCTTCTGGCTTACATAGTTTGCGATAGGAGCTCTCTTATAATTTTTATCTTTTGTCCCTTTCTATTTGTGGTTTCATCTTTTCATTGGGTTCTTTCAAGGTTTTCTTTTTATCTTTGGTTTTAAAAGGTTTGATTATGATGAATCTAGGTCTCCTTCCTCTGAATTTGTCTTCCTCAAATTTCTTTGAGATTCACAGAATTATGGTTTGTTGCTTTTCATTAATTTTGAAAATAACTTGTTCATTAGCATTTCATATATTTTTTTGTCTTGCTTTCATTCTTTCCATT
This sequence comes from Myrmecophaga tridactyla, assembly GCA_004026745.1. Taxonomy (NCBI): domain Eukaryota; kingdom Metazoa; phylum Chordata; class Mammalia; order Pilosa; family Myrmecophagidae; genus Myrmecophaga; species Myrmecophaga tridactyla. Next base: position 32,290 of record PVIY010002203.1, on the reverse strand, counting down.
CTCAGACTCCATTTACAATATCTTAGACCGTTTGAAAATGTCCCTCAACTCTTGAATGCTCTATTTTGTTTTTTTCACTCTGCTTTCTTTGTACTGAAGGCTGTAATTTCAATTCACCTCTCTTTAATCTCACTGATTTTTTTTCATCTGATTTGTCTAGTCCTCTTACAGGCCCGCAGAAGAAATTATCTGTGATAACACTACACTTTAACTGCCTCCATAATACTACTAGAAAAGGTTTGTTCATAAGACAAAATAAAGCAAATTATTAACATCCATAAAGGTGATGAAAAATAATTTTCATTATATTTTAGCTTTTTCTCAATTATTTTCAGCATATTTCTTATTTTTTGAATCAAATAACTCTCTGTTATGTCAGTTTTATTTCTTTAGCCCCATGAGGTAAAGAAGGTACAGCTGCATATTGAGAAAACAAACCTTCTAAAAATCCCCCTTTTCTGAGCAATGATCCACCCTTAATTATAAGAAATATGTGAAAAATTCTAATTGAATAAATATTATAACTCTAAAGTTATAACATATATATATAAAATTTGAAAATTTATGTTTGTTTGAAAAAGTATAAAATAATATTTCAAAACAAGATAAAGTATAGTTACTTCATGTTATATTTACATGCAAGGAAAATTTGGTGGTTTTGAAATCACCATCAAATGATAATGAGCTTGCAGAGATATAGCAGGTATAATGAAATATAGCCAAGCAAAACCACATTAGAAGTACTGAGGCCAAAAGCCAAAGCCAACGCCCATATTCTGAAAAGGCATGGTAAAAATGACCTTGTCCTTCACAGCACTTTCCTGGGAAGGATTTGGAAAGCTATGTGAATCAGTCATAATCCATTCAGTTCTTTTAACTGAGGACATACAATATATATTTTTAAAAAATGATAAACATAAGTTGGAGAACTACAAAAAAGCAAAAATGGAACACTAAGGTAGTGATTATCAGAATGTGATCCAATGACTTTATGGATTCCTGAGACCCTCGCAGAGGGTCTATGAGGTTAAAACCAGTTTTGTAATAATACTAAGGCATAATTTGCCTTTTACACTCTTGCTCTCATCTTTTCAGGAGTGTATTTTGCTAAATCTGTCAGAATGTAATGTAGCAGAAATGGGTTGGCTTTCATAACAGGGATTTATTAGCTTACAATTTACAATTCTCAGGTCATGAAAATATCCAACACTAAGGCATTAACATGGCAATATCTTCCATGAGCAAAGGTTGCCAACATCTGGGACACCTCCATCACATGGAAGTCACATGGCTGGCATCTGTGCGTCCCTCTCTCCTGAGTTTCATTGCTTTCAGCTTCTGGCTTTGCGGCTTCTTCCCTCAAATATTCTGGGGACTTTTTCTGTGAGCTTCTTTTAATTTCATCTTCTATAAAAAAATACCAGTAAGGGGATTAAGACCCATCTTGAATGAGGTGGGTCATATCTTAGAATAACCTAATTGAAATGTTCAACCTGTAATGGGTCTGAACCCACAGAAAGGGATTAAAAGGGCATGGCTTTTCTGGGGGTACTATGCTTCAGACTACCACAGTACCCCAGAAATTCTCTTCTGTAGTTATTTAGACTTAGATGGATGTGCTAATTTATTTGAAACTGTTTAGAAGTTTCAAACTTTACAAATTTTACAATAGTTAATTATGATTTTCACCCATTTTGCTATTAATAACTACATGCATTGATCACATATGAAAAAAAGTGAAACAATGAAATTGAAAGTTAATTAAACTGTTCATGCAGTGTCATTCAAATACATCAACTGGTTAAAATGAAGTCCTTACTCTTTTTCATGGTCATATAAGCACACTTCACAAAGAAGTAGCATTCAATAATTCATTCTACATTTCTTATGACTCATAAAAAGCCTATGATACATTTCTTTGAATTTGGCCATTGTTGCTTCCTGTGAAACAGAGCTCGAAGGATATTAAGGAATGATGAGAAAGAAAGAAAGGAAGAAGGAAAGAAAGAAAGAAAGACACAGATGGGCTCAGGGGGTCTGAAGCTTAAGTTTACATCAGACAGACTTCAGACAATTTTATTCTTAACCTGATCCTGGTTATATACCGCAGGATGACAATAGGTGTGCATGCATTTCCTGAGGGAACAAAGTTTTTATCTTTCAGTGTTCTTCCTTTATACTTAAAATAACCACTTGGGGTAAACAAACATTCTCTTCCTCCCAGACTGTTCTACATAAATCAGATAACATAAAGCAGCTTACTGCTGCCACCACCCTAATGCCATCTACTCCCAAGTAGTTCCACAGGTCTTATGCTAATCCTATCTCCTACAGGCCATTGTGCATATTGCACAGAGAATCTCCCCAGAGATATGGGATGAAGTGAAATATTTTATTTTTAGCATATGAGCTTCTCATATAAAAAGTTTAAGAAATATTTTTTGTGAAAAAGAGTATTTCTCTTTAAAAAGTGTACATAACAAATGTGAATAAATATTTCCCTTTGGTAAATAAAATGACAATTCCTTATTTTAAATTTTTACTACATGGCTACATACTGTCAAGAATTTGAACAGGTATTATCTCACTTTTTAAGACAACTCAATAACTACCATCATAATTCTTGTTTTATGGATAAGGCAATTCACGCTCAAAACAGTTATTCTTGCAAGAATCACACAGCTAGAATCTGTCAGAACTTGCATAAAACCATAAATTTGTATGACTCCAGAACCAATACTGTAGCCACTACACTGTTTCCAAATAATAATAATAGTAATTACTACTAATAATTATACAGCATTACCCCTTCTCAGTGAAGATATACATCTTTGGAATTGTTCAAGCAATTTGTTCCTCTCTCAACATTTATTAATAACAATGGTTATCATAATACTTTAGTATATAAAACATTGGTTTAATTAGTAAAACATCAATAAAATCATTTGTACTGGCATTATTATTTTAACTTTAACCTGAAATTTGGTTTTACTGTCAGAGTTGGAATATTTTTTAGCACAAAAACAGTATTTCAGAGACAGCCTTTTATCTTTTGAAGGAAAACATTTATGCTAGCAACTAAAAGGCAGTTTCGTGCTGCCTATCTTTAAATATATAGTCCTAAAATTTCAGTATTTTGAATTGTTTTGGAATGGTTTTCTCTGTTGAGATAAAGAGAACTCAACACTCCCTACTATATTTCAATTGAAAAATGCATCTCAGTGTCTTATATCGATCAGGTGTTGTTCCTTATTCTTTGGAAAATTTAAGCCAAACTGGTATATGCAAAAAAAAAAAGGAATTATTTTGGCTCATGTAACTGAGAAGTCCAAGGGTATGGCTACATTCAGACACAGCATGATATATAGATGTAAATCATATCCCTCACATCTGTCCACCCCACCCTCCCAATTCTTGGTTTAGTTTGATTCTTTTTCATGCTTTGCTTCTGCTATCCAACAGTCTCAAAAACCTGGCAGTAGGAGGACAAGAATACATTATTTGGGCTTAAGTTTCCTTAGGAAAGAGCAGGACTCTCTTCATTAAGATTCTGAGGAAAATCTCATGTTGTAGCTGTTTAAATCAGGTACCACTCTACACCCAAACCTGTGGCAGGAGACTATGAAGCATCAACTGGCTTAGGGCCAAGTCACATGGTCCAACCCGATCTTAGGCCAGGTTCTCCAAAAGCAAATGGTGAGACAAGGATTCCTGTGTAAGTGGTTGGTGCAGTATTACTAGGAGAAACCAGAAAGGAAAACAGGAAAGGGAAGAAAACCAAGTAAGGGTTTGGACAGAATCCAAAAGAAGGTATCTTCAACCTTTTTCTGCAGAGAAATAGGGAGTGCAATACTGCAATACTCTGATTATGGGCCATGGTAAGACAAAAACTTGCAGGCATGAGGCAGAGTGCTCCATGGGAATGAGAGCGGTCTTCTGAAGAGGAGTCTTAGAGGCAGGCCATTGAGAGGAAATGCACATGGAAGTTGGTCAGGGACAGAAAGAAACTCAAAAGGACAGGAGAATATGGGTGACTCACTAACAGTGCTTGCTATACAACCTTACGGTCAAGGGGTGCGTAGAAACCACACCCTAATGAAAATCAGGAGACAGATAATCTAAAACAACATACATTCAACCAAACTCTGGAAATGAAATTTTGGAAAATAATTAAAATACTCTTTTAACAAGATATTAATTGGTTAATATGTGAAATCTTGTTTTTTTTTTATTTTCAAAGGATAGTATTTGTAAATTAAGAAGTCGTGTAGTGGAATGGGCATGAAATTTAGTTAGAAGTTCTGGTTTCAGGCTCTCATTTAGAATGTAAATCTGGATAAATTAATTAACCTTCTGAGTCCCAATTTCCTTATCTGCAGAGTGAGAATTAAAATGAGACCTCCTTCACTAGTTGCAGTGAAGATCAAATGAGATAATGAATGCAAAGAGGTTTTGAGACTATAACACTGTTTGGAATGTTAATGGATCTACCTTGTCCATTAGTGTGTAAATTTCTGAAGGTACACACTGACCTTCTCCTCCTCAACTATTCTCAGTGTTTAGCTTAATATCTGCACTCAATTTGCACTCCTTGGAGCCTTAATAAAGAACAACATATTTGGCAGGCAAGAATTTTATTTTGGCAGCTATATGCTCAAACACACGACTGTCTTATACCAAAAATTTGTTTTGATAGAAATATAATAGCTATTTCAGATTTTTTAAAGCCATCTCTACTTCTTATAATGAGTAGGAACAAGGACTATGAGGAAAACTTGATTTTATCTCCTGACTTAAGGTTTTATAATTTTTAAATATGTTTTATGGAACAAGAAATAGCTAGGTATAAATTTCAAATATGCAAAACAACTAGCAATCATTGTTGCCAAACTAGCCTGGTTTCTTCGGATAAAATTATATATAAAAGAGAATCAAGAAAACATACTGGCTAAATTGTCTGGACATTAAACCAGGCTCTGCTCTGCTCTGTCCCAATGCCCTCAACTTAGAAAGACATAATAATGATACACACTCTCATAGGTTGTCTTAAGGACTAATTATTTTAGTGTTTGTAAAGCATTTTATTGAAGCATGCATCTTGTTTTACTCTTATGTGTTTACTGTAAGCCTAAAATTACTCAGTGCTAAAAGTCATTCAGAATACTATACAGTATGCATGCACATTAACTGCAAATAGATTAGCATCTTTTTCTTTCTATGTGAACCAAAAGATACTTGGGCATTTATATGTAGAGAGAAAAAGGAAAAAAAGCTGACAAAGTTCCTGATTTTCCCCTTATGCAACTTCAATAACTATTTCATCTCTCTCCATAGAGCAGTAGTCACAAAACCTCACAAATTTAGGATTTAGATTGACAGCATTTTTAAAGTGATGGCAAAGTTAATCAGAAGCACTAGTTCTTCTAATAAAAATGAAGGTATGAGACCCAGTGAAGTGAATCATACTTTGTCCAAATATTACTGGCCCTCAGTTACCAACCTTATGGTTAAATTGCTTATATGTTGTAAGTTTCACTTTGGTCCTCATTAAAATGTTGGTAACAATGCCTACTTCACTAAATTTAGCAGACTATCTTAGTTTGCCAGGACTGCTATGGCAAATAATTTATAACTCATTGTTTGAGGGATTAAAAGTCCAAAATCAAAGTCTCAGTATGCCAAAACTTCTCCTCAGAGTCTATAGTGTTCTGATGCTGGCTTGTTGTAATCCTCAGGCTTCCTTGGCTTGCCATCTCTACCTTGGTCACATCTCTCTCCTTGGTCTCCTCTTATGGATTTCTCTGACTCTGGCTTCAGTGAATGGATTACATCTGAATTTCCTCTCTGCATAGGGCCGTCAGCCATACAGATTAAAGTCCATCCTGATTCAATTTGATTTTCAAAGATCCTATTCACAAGTGAGTCCACACCTTAAGTAATAAGAGCATCTTCAATGGTCCTATTTATAAATGGGTTCACACCTGCGGGAATGTTGAATAAGACTTTTTAGGAAACACAGTTGGGTCCCAAATACATACTATCAATCATCATATGCTAATTTGTTTCCACTGCACGGTGTATTGTGAGTCACTGTTCTTTTTGTTTCAATTGTGCTAATCTGTGTTTGTTAAAAGTCCCCAAATTTCTTGGTTCCATTAAAAGACATGCTCTCAATTAAATTGTGATTGGGACAAGTTCAATATTACTAAAACTGTTGATTATTAAGAAAAAAGATAGAAAGGAATTAAAACAGTCTTTAAAAAGAGATTTCTTACTTCATATCTAGAAATCCCAAGAAACTTCTTCAAAGCATAAGAAACACAGTAAACCCATTAGAAATATAGACTCAATTTTCAAAATATGAGCACTCAATTTTCAAAACAGCAAACATCCTATAGTTACAGGTTAAATCTCTAAGAAGAAACAATTAAGGCCACTAGTAATTAGAAAAAGAATAATTAAAACCTGAGTGATATATCCTCAATCAGAATGGCAAACATTAGACATCTATCAAGGATTGAAAATTATATGACAAAATAGGAAATTTTGTGAATTCCTCTTGGTGGGCATTAAAATTAATACAATTGTTTTGGAGAGGAATATTATGTAGCCATAGCAGTTCAATGCAATGAATAACATTCATGTAATTTCCACTAATGTGAACAGAGCTTGAAAATTTAGAAGCAAGTGAAAAAAATAGGAAATGAAAATCCATCTACAGAATAGCATAATGTATATAGAAGTAGCAATGCACAGGTTGAAGTTTACAGATTCTTTAGTCAGATTATGTGGCTATGCCCTGTGGATTGCAATGTGATAATCTGCAAATCAATAACCTTTCTGTGCCTCAGCTTCTTCATCTTTAAAATGGAAAAAATATCAATATCTACCTCATAAATCTGTTGTAAGTATTAGATGAATTAATATATGATAGTCACTTCAAGAGTGCCTGGCATATATAGTAGAGCTTAATAATTCTTAAATATGCACAAATCCTTAATAGCAAAATTCCCATTTGATTATGTATCAAGATTATGTCTTAAAAGCATATAGGAAAACATAGAGTCGCTCCATCAAAATTCAATGTTTCTCAATCTCACTACAAAAATATACATATGAACCTTTTGATTGTAAAATAAATTGCATCATTGTTTGTGGAGAAGAAATGAGAAATTGAGGTTGCCCTGCTAGAATGTAAACATCTATTATTTTTGACAGCTCTACCTCTGGCAAATATAAATGTATCTGACACTTCATAGATGCTGAATTATTCTTTGTTATACTATTATAAACTGTTCTAGTTTGTTAGCTGCTGGAATGCTATATACCAGAAACAGAATGGCTTTTAAAAAGAGGAATTTAATAAGGTGTTAGTGTACTCATTCTAAGACCAAGAAAATGTCCCAATTAAACAAGTCTATAGAAATGTCCAATTAAAGGCATCCAGGGAAAGATACCTTGGTTTAAGAAGGCTGTTGAAGTCCAAGGATTCTCTCTCAAGTGAGAAGGCACATGGCAAACTCAGGGTTTCTCTCTCAGTTGGAAGGGCACATAGCAAACATGGCATCATCTGCTAACTTTCTCTCCTGGCTTCTTGTTTCATGAAGCTCCCCAGGAGGCATTTTCCTTCCTCATCTCCAAAAGCCTATGGCTGGTGGACTCTCTGCTTCTCATGGCTATGTCTTTCTCGTCTGCTGTCTCTGAATCTCTCTCTCTCCAAAATATTTCCACTTTTATAGGATTCCAGTAAACTAATCAAGACCCACCAGAATGGATGGAGACACAGCTCCACCTAATTCAGTTTACAACCACTCTTGATTGAATCACATCTCCAGGGAGATGATCTAATTACAGTTTTTAACACACAGTATTGAATAAGGATTAGAAGAAATGGCTGCCTTTACAAAATAGAATTAGGATTAAAACATGGCTTTTCTAGGTTACGTACATCCTTTTAAACTGGCACATAAGCAGAGCTCTTCATCGGTCTTTCATTAGTAGGTTTTGCTTGCATATTTAAGAATTTATTATCTCCTAGTGAGACAATGGTATTACTTCACAAATAAGAAACATAACCATACTGCTTAATGACTGCTGTCTTTCCTCCATGCCTATGCTGAATCAACCAGTTAATGAAATCCTAACAGAAGCAGTTCCTTTTTGTCCCAGGCCAATGAAAATGACCCTGGTGGCATATTAGAAGCCTTCGGTCATGATGGAAATAATTAGTGTTTTGTTTGTTGTCTTAAGACCATTATCCGAAATGGCTACAGTGAGGTCCCAGGCTGGAATAGATTTGTTCCCCATCCCTTCTTGTCTGCCAAGTGTGCCTTGTCAGTTTGATGGGATTTCTGCCACAGCATTTTGATTATGCCCTTGTTTCATCTTGAACCTGTCTGAAGCTATAAAAATTTGTCAAATCCTCATCAGCCACTTTTCCTTGGCTGATAACCCCTAACTCTCTATAACCTCAGTGGTACTCAAGGAGGTCTCCACAGGAGACCTTCCCACTCTCGTCATTCCCCAATTTGTGCTTAGGGATCCTATGGTGATGCTGCCTCTCAGACCAGAGAACTTAGATATTTAGTGGGTGTGAATAAGACCAGACCTCATTTATTTCACATCTGTGAACACAGTCCAATGGGTCCGTGTCCTACTACTTCCTCAAACTTCCTCAAAATTCCCAAACTTTCTGCCCCCAGATTCCCTTACTGATTTGTGCTTGGGTGATCTGCATGCTATGACTATTTGAATAAAAAATTATTTGTATAAGCATATTTGCTAAATTTTCCTGTTTAATTATCAAGGATTAGCAATCCTATCTGTATCTGCTTTATTAAGTAAATCAAAACATATATCTTAATGAAGATTTGTATATCTCTATTGGTAACTATAATAATCAGCAGTTTTTCTTCCTCAAGTAAGAGGGATAACCGTTCCAAGAATTTGAAAGAAATAAAATTTCACAGTTACTTCCCATTGAAAGGCACTTCAATGATAAATAATAATAGAAATTATTTTGTGCTTTCTAAAATACGTCAATATTAACAATCTCTCTTTTTTTTTACTTTTTTTATTGTGAAATATAACATATACACACACAAAAAAAACAAATTTCCTAGTGCATTTTGACATGTAGTTATAGAACAGATTTTAAATCCTGGTATGGGTTACAGTTCCACAATTTTTTGTTCTTTCTTCTAACTGCTCCAAGACACTAGAGACCAAAAGAAATATCAATGTAATGATTCAGCAGTCATACTCATCTGTTAAATCCACTCTTCTCTGTTATATGCTGTTCCTTCTCTTTACATAGCCTATATGCATAAAAACAAAAAAATTTCAAAGTACATTGCAACAATTAGTTGTAGAACAGATTTCAGAGTTTGGTATGGGTTACAATGACACAATTTTAGGTTTTTCTTTCTAGCTACTGTAAGGTACTGGAGGCTAACAGAAGCATCAGTATAATAATTCAGCACTCATACTCATTTGTTAAACCCTACCTTCTCTGTATAACTCCATTATCATCTTTGATCTATCTCTCACTTAACAAGCTATTTTATCTCATCTGACTCTTCCTATGCATTTATTGAAAATTTAAAAAATGTTTTGAAATTTCTTCACTGAATAAATATGACCTAGTTATTAAAATTACTTCATTTGTCTTTAATGTTTATCAGTTACTAATTATATAAGGATGGGAATGATGAAACCGAAGTAGTAGTAGCAGGCTTAATGTCAAAATATTTATCTGAGGATCAAAAGACACTTATATTGGTACATCCTAATTTTCCTCGCAATGGATATTAGCAGCACATACCACCAGGGGTTGTTATGAGACTTAAACTGCACATATGTTAAATGCTCAGTATATGTTATGTATGATTTGTAGTATATGCCGTGATACCATAATAATGTGCAAGAGGAAATATCAATCATAGTTTTATATTAAAATATGACAACAAAAATAGTTTAATATTAGTTAATAGTAACTGTATTCTTTAGGGAATTACATTATTGAGAAGAGTGAGGAAGAATATTCAAATCTTCCTGTGTTTTTCCTTGAAACTGACCAATCTCCAAAGTTCATTCTATCTGTAATACATTAGTCAGGGTTTAGGGGTTAACATTTCAGAATAAGATTTTCTTCTGCAATAGACATTACCACTGGCCACAATTAAAGTGCTCCTCACATCATGTTACAGAGGGAAATAACATGACACGTTTTCCTTGTTGGATTGTTTAATGCAATTTACCCTTTTATTAAAAAAATTAAGATTAGCATTTTCATGATTTAAAGCTTTGCTTTTCAGTTGGAGTGTTGTAAGTAGAGTCTTTTATACTGACATGAGAAATAGAGCCTTTGTGTCATGCAAAAACTTCAGGCTGTAAGGTTTATTTTAGTCACTATATTGTTTACTTAACATGTATTGTGAATTATTCTGACACCATATTATGTAATGAATCATTTTATGTTTACATAGTACTTGCTATCTCAAGATTGCAAATAATTTCCCAGGCAACCTTGGGAAGTCAGAAAGACTATGAAATACCGTAACCAATATTTATGAATAAATACATTTCAAAAAACATATAGTTGATATTTTTGAATTCCATTTCTAAAGGAAGAAAAGTAGACAAAATGAGATTCCAACAGGTCAAAAACAGTTTCACATTATCAAAGTCATATCCATATATCAAACTGGAGTGCATAGTGAATTTAGAAGAGTTGTCTGTTTCTAAATGAATATCTAATGAAGTCCTATAATTTTTCTACAGTCACCTCAGAGATCACAGATGTCTGAATTTTTAACAATGCATATTGTATCTGTGATGAAAAGAGCAAGATAAGCATTGAAAATGTAAGTATATTTTGGTTATATTCTAATGAACAGCAATCTAAATTGTTAAAGCCATGTAGTGTACTATACAAAAGAGAGCTATTGTTTTTTCTAAATCATATTAGAAGGTGTAACAAATTGTAAAACAACATGGACCTTTCTTTATCCAATAAAATTTATGATTGATTTACATATTAAAAAAACAGTATGATATATCATATAAGAGCACAGTCTCTGACAATATATCACCTGGGTTAGAATTCTGAATCTACCACTGAAAATTATTCATTCTTCCCATACCCTAGTCTTCTTACCTTTAAAGTAAGGTTAATAACAGTACTCAAATACATGGGTTGTGATAATGACCAAATGTGTTAAAAAGGTAAAGAACATGGAGAGAGATAGCGTGTACAAAGTACTCTAAGAATTCTTAATGCCTAATGTTAATAGAAAGAACAAAGTAGGATAAGTATCTGCAATAAATATGATTATATTTGATTATATTAATTGCCCATAAATTTATTTGAAATATTTAAAATAAGTCAATGAAGAAAATACATAAAAAGTTAATTCAGGAAGAAGGAAACATTGTTTATGAAATTGTTTACTTCATTGCTAAACAAAGAAAAGCTTACTTAAAAATGAAAAGAGTTTTACCTTTCAAACTGGCACAAATATGGGGAAATATAAGAGTATACTGTGAAGGAAGTTTATTACACTAAAAAATGTATTCTTACATAAGGCTGATGGGGATGTGCATTTGCACAACCTTACTTTGGAAATCAATTTGATAATACTTAACATGAAGGCTAATTTTTTAAGTTAAAAATATTTAATTTAATGAAAATAAATAAATATTTTTATTATTTGACATGAACTAAAATTTTGTAAAAGCTTTTAAGTTAAAACTTTTAGGCAAAAAGTTGATATGTTGAATTTATAACAACAAATTGTTGGGGACAATATAAAAGTACAAAAGATATTAAGCATGTTAATTTAATTTTAATTAAAATATATTAAGAATATTTTGTATGAGCGTACTTGCGTGAATTGTGATGAAATGGTAATTTAAAAAACAAGACAGTGTATGCTATGTAATGTGGTACAATTATGTAAAACTAACAAATGAAATATACACCTCTATGAAAGGTTGAGAGAAATTTACCAAAATATATTTAAAGGCTGTTTGTGACTAAAGAAATCCCAAATGATCTTTATGTTTTCTCTATTTTTCTAAATGTTTCACATTTAAATTTTTTAAAAATCGAACTTTATTTTAGAGAGAAAGTAATTTTAAAATGTTTAAACTACTAAAAAGAGGATTTGAAATACAGTTAATTCAATACTCTAGGGAAAATCCAAATCTCATTGCAATCTGAATATAATTCTAATTGAAAGAAAGATCACATCAGACAATATCATGTCACAGTTTCCAAAACACTTTGCATTCATTATAATAGTTATACATTCATTATAATTATCTTATCTTAACTTTAAACATTTACTTATTGATTTATTTACTTTCAACCCATTTTATTGATAAGCAAGTTGAAGATCAGAAAGGAAAGATGATTTGCCTCATAAATGGTAGAACTGGAACCCCGGGGTATTCTGACATCAAATATATGTATCCTGCTTTATTCTACATTTGGCGCATCCCCTCTATTACATGAAGGAATTGTAGAGACAAATCACAAATAGAAAGTCAGTCCTAGTGTTATGTATTCAACAATTATTTATTGAGCATCTAATTTGCATTGAGCTGCAAGATAAATACTGATATAAAATAGATGAATAAGTCAAAATTCCTAAGCCCATGAAATTTGAATTCACTAAGATGAAAAACGTGTAAACAAATATTAAAAACGTCATCTTGGAAGTATTTGCCAAGTCCAATATAAGTGCAATGGAGACATGAAAAAGTCAACCAGGGGAGTCAAAGAGGTTTCAGAGAGGTGTTGCCCTGGCACCAGGTTTAACCTATAAACATTTTACCTGATTGAGGATGACTTAGAGGAACAGAGTCATAAAATAGGTGGCATGTGAGAGGAATGGTAAGCAATCCTATGGCTCACTCCCAGTGTGTTGAAGCAGGAGTAAATGAGGCCAGAAACATGGATATCTTCAGAGAGACTTTGTGGAATTACAAGAGAGAGAAGTAAGATTAAAATGTATGGGGTAAAAGAGGGGTGCATGGGCGGTTCAGTGGTAGAATCCTTGCCTTCCATGTGGGAGACATGGTTTTATTCCCTGACCATGCAGCGAGAAAAAAAAGGTGTATGGGGTAAAGGAAAGAGCATGACACTGAAAAGGAGGAAACTTAGGTTCCAGTTGATTTTCTGTTATAGAAATATATTGTGAGTCCAATATGTCCTACACAATGCTAATGGCAGAACCTACATCAATTAGCAAGAACAAGATAAAAACTCCGAACCAATGAAGAATATATTCTGGTAGGTAATTGTTTTAAAAATATTCATTAGATAGATCTATAATTTGTTAAGTACTATTTTATGAAGAGTTCAGGGAATTAAGCCCATATTCAGATGTTAGTGACATTTGAAATCTGACCTGTAGTCTGTAGGAGATAGATTTGAGACAAGGGTGATAGTCCTCATATAGATGAGCATTTATAAAGCTCAGAGACGTGCAAGAATATGGATGGAGGATAGCATTTGAGTACCAATGAGCAGAGTTAACATTGGAAAATCACTAATGCCGAGATCAGTCAGAAACTTGTAATGGAAGTTAAGAGGTTAAGATTTTATTTTAAGGCAAAGGGATGCCACTTAGGGATTTTACAGCATGACATTTCATTTTTCAATGAACATTCATATATCCATTTGTAGAGTGAACTGAAAAAAAGGCTCATTGAAAGGCATTGCATTGGTCAGCATTCTCTAGGGAAGTAGAACTGATGGGAGATATCTGTAAATATTAAGAGATTTTTATAAAAAATTGTCTCATGTGACTGAGGCAGTAAGAACAAATAGGTGGGTATTGTAGTAAATATAGGAAGATAGAGTGGTAGCCTCAATTTGCCAGTGTCAGTAGTCATAGAGAAGTCAATTCTACTTAACCTCACTGAGTTTCAGCTTCTTCCTCAAGCAAAAAAGATGCTGAGCCAGAATGGACTCAGGTTATCTCTCCAATAGACAAATTCACCTCTGAGAGCCTTTAGCTAATGCACTGCAAGGGAAGGAACATCCCATGCCTATCATGGGCATTAAAAGTCATGCAATGAAAGTTTGACTTAACACATACCTATAAGGGGCCAAGTTGTACGAGTTTGTAAGAGAAATACAAGTAGCCACAAGATAAGGAAGGAAAGTTAAAATGAAATATCTACCAGGAGCCACCTCATTAGACTCATTTGCGAAGATTCCTAAGGGAGAGGAACAGACTAGGACAGCATGAAATTTTCATCAGAAAACATCAAACCACAAGAAAACTGCAGAAATTTCATACCAAAGGGATTTCATTCCTATTTGTGGAATGTTATCCACTTCATCTAGGAACATTTCATTAATGCAGAAAAAGATACTTGTTACCTTCTCTAGAGAGCGTGCCTTGCTGAAGGTTCGTCTTTCAGCTCTTAGCTCTGTGTGCCCACAGTTTTACAAGATAGGTACATGTATGTGAAGGTGTTTGGCTCTCCTGTGACAGTGCACAGAAAATTAGAACAAGGATTTTTTTATAACATCTGTAAGAATAATCACGTTCCTATCAATATTTTAGTTTTATTGGAGTAAAGACTGAATAAGATACCTTACCTGCCTTTCTGTTTGTATACTCCACAGCCCCAGATCAGTCAGCTTTGCAGTGAAGTGTCAATATACATTTGTTTCCAAGTGGTGGTCAGAATCTCTTCATTTCAATGATTCACTGAGGCAAACCCACTTCCTGCTCTGGCATATATCTTTTACAGTATGCCCCTGTTCTAGTTTGCTAGCTGCTGCAACAAGATATAACAGAAATGGAACAGCTTTCAAAAGACTCACCTGGAATGGGAGGAGTCATATCTCCATCTAATCAAGTTTAGTAACCAAAATTGAGTGAGCCACATCTCCATGGAGATAATCTAGCCAAGTTTCCAACCTAAAGCATTGAATGAGGATTAGAAGAAATGGCTGCCTTTACAAAATGGGATTAGGATTAAAGTATAGCTTTTCTAGGGTACATAAATCCTTCAGACTGGCACATTCCACCCTCTGGACCCTAAAAAAGACATGCTTTTTCCATATAAAAAATATATTAATTCGATCACAATATCAGAAATCCTTAAACCATTTCAGTAACAATACAAATACAATATAATGTTAAAATCAGAACAAAGTCTCATCAAAGTCAGCTACAGGCATGGACAGTCCTAAGGCAAAATTATCCTCTGGCTCTGGACCTGTAAAACTCAGAATAAGCTTTTTCTGCCAAAATATAAAGGAAGGATATATATGCCCATTTCCATAGGGAGAAACTGGAAGGAGCACCAGACCCAAGCAGTCTTGAAAATCTGCAGGGCAAGGTCCATTAGATTTCAAAGTCTGAGTCATTTATCTTCAGGGCTTTAGAAAGCGGCAGTCCCACCCTTTCCATGGGCCTATGCAGAGGCCTGCCTCTTTCTGAATGCAACCTTGGGGGACATTGGGGAGACCACCTTTTTTGTGGCTTCACCTTCTCCAAGCATTGGGGCTGCACCCAGGCCTTGCCATCACCAGGGTACATGTTCAACCCCTCCATGTGGTGGCAGCCAAGTTCTCCCCATTCCCTAAGGAATGTGCTGCACTCTCTCCAAGGCCTGAGGTGGGCCAACTCTCCCACTGCAAGAAAATGGAAGGCCCATACTCTGCCTTTAGGGCAAACTCACCTTCTCCAAGTACTTGGGTGGGTCCACTCTCCTGGCCCAAGGTTTCTTGACTCTAGACTTTAGCTCCCATAGTTCTGCCTCTGAAGTTATTTTTCCTTCACATTGTCCCTTTTCTGAGCCCCCCAGTTCAGACTGGCAGTGGCTTCATTTATACAAGTCCAACAGCACTCTTTGTTGGCTTTCTATGTGGTAAGCAAGAGTCATGCCCATTAGACAGCTGGAGTTCCCACAAATCCTTCCCAGATAACTCCATTTCCAATCGTGGCTTTTTCTAAACTGGCTGACTTGTTCCATATTTGGCTAAATCCTCATGTGGGGCACTGTTCTCTGGGATCTCCCTTCCTGGAAGCCCAGAATTTTCCAGAACATCTATTTCTGGGTTTCTTTGTACCCAAGAATGCAATTCTCAGCTTATCTCTTTCCTGTTGCATTTCATTACAAGCTGCAAGGAGAAACCAGGCTGGCACTTTTCACATTTAATTTGGAAATTTCTTCTGCTAAATATCCAAATTCATGGCTTTTAAAATCTTTTTTCCAGTTCTTGCCTGCCATGCTGGAGACCCGGGTTCGATTCCTGGTGCATGCCCATGCAAAAAAAAAAAAAAAAAATCTGTCTTCCAGCCAAAATCACCAGTCAATTTTGCCAGATTATCTGCCATTTTTAAACAAGGATCATCTTCCTCTCAGTATGTAATAACACATGCCTTATTTCTGTCTAGAACCTCATCAGAAGTATCTTTAGAATCCACATTTCTACCAAAAGTCTCTTCAGAGCATTCTAAGTCTTCTCTATCAAGCTCCTAACAACTTCCCCTTATCCATTTAAAAAAGCCATTCCAACATGTTTGGTATTTGCAAACCGCAGCAGTGCCCCATTTCTCCAGTACCAAACTATGTCCTAGTTTGCTAGCTGCCAGAATGTGATATATCAGAAATGGACTGGCTTTTTAAAAAGGAGAATTTATTAAAATACAGGTTTATAGTTCTAAGCCTATGAAAATGTCCAGATTAAGGCAAACCTAATAAAATGTACAAATTAAGGCATCCACGGAAAGACTCCTTGATCCAATAAGGCTGACAATGTTTGGGAATTCTTTCTCAGCTATAAAGGCACATGGCAACATTTGCTAGCTTTCTCTCCAGGCTTCCTCAATGGCTTCCCTAGGGCTCTGTCTGTTCTGTTGGTTTTGTCAGTTCTTGTGACTCTAAAGCTTTTTCCAAAATGGTTGCCTCTTAAAGGGCTCCAGTAAACAACTCCATCTTGAATGAATGGGGACATATCTCCAATGAAACCATCTAATCAAAAATTACAACCCACCATTGGGTGGGCCACTGCTCCATGGAAACAATCAGAAAGATATCACTTAGCGATATTGAATGAGGATTGAAGGAGATGGTTTTACTGGATACCTAATAGCTTCAAACCAGCACAGAGACCCAGGTTCAATTCCTAGTCCATGCACCCAAAAACAAGAAAAAAGAAAAAACTACCAAACTCCTTTCCTCAGTGGCTGCACCTTTTAACATACCTACCAGCAATGAATGGATATTCCTATTCTCCACATCTTCTACAACACTTGTAATTTCTTATTTTTTCATAGTAGCTATTTTGATGGCTATGAAATGGTATCTAATTGTGATTTTGTTTTACATTTTCCTATTAGCTAATGATGTTGAGCAATTTTCCTGTGCCTTTTGGTAATTTGTATGTCTTCTTTTGAAAACATGTCTACTGTCTTTTGCCCATTTTTTAATTGGGTTGTGTGGTTTTTTGTTGTTCAATTGAAGGATTTATTCATATATTCTGGATGTTGAAACTTAATCAGATATGTATTTTCCAAATATTTTGTCCCAATGTGTCATGTTACTTTCATGCTAATCCTCGAATGTGTAAAATATTTTTAATTTGTATGAGGTCCCATTTGCTTTTCTTTTGCTGCTTTTGTGTTGAGAGTAATGTAAGAAAACATCATATAACACAAGTCCTAAAGGGGCTTCCCTGTGATTTCTTTTAGGAGTTTTATAGTTCTTAATTTTATATTTAGGTCTCTGATTTATTTTAAGTTGATTTTTGCATAGGTGTGAGGTAGAGATCCACCATTATTCTTTTGCACAAGGACAGCCAGTTCTCCAAGAACCATTTGTTGAAGAGACTGTTTTTTCCTGATTGAATGGTCTTTTCCCATGTTATATTTAGGCTCTCGTGTCAACTTGTCCAGGTGATTATGCTAAGTTGTCTGGTCAGGCAAGCACTGGTCTGACCATTGTTGCAAGGATATTTCTTGGCTGATTGAGAAACCAGGAGGTTGGTGTATTAAATCATCAGTCAGTTGATTGTATGTGTGGCTGATTATATCAGTGATCAATTAAGGTGTGTGACTAACAATGAGATAATTCAATCACCCGATGGACCTTTTTAAGGAAGGAGAGATATTTTTTCACTGCTTTTTTAGCCAGCAAGCCTTTCCTGTGATGTTCACCAGACCCTTCAATGGAGCCACCATTTCCTAGCTTGCACAATGGGTTTAGAACCCTTTATCCCCATGGTTGTGTGAGACAACTTTGTAAGTCTCGTATATACAGATCTCCCCTGTTAGTTCTATTTCTCTAGAGAACCCTGGCTAGCACAGCTTGGTACCAGAAGTGGTTCTTCATAAATAGAATCTATAAATGGGTTTATATTATTGGTTTTCTACTATCACTAGACTCAGAGACACTAATTACTCAGTTTCCTATAATCAAGGTGGTACTGACAGTCCATGGGGTGAGTTGGCAAAAGAGACATTCAAAATATTACCGTTAAATTCTGTTAATTGTTTGCTTATATAAGGCAAGACTAAATGAGAATGTTTTTGAGACCTTTGCAGCATTTTCTGGAATTAAGGGGTATAATGTGTTGGCTCGTTGTTGTCAGATATGCTGGCTACAGCGATGAGGGAAAAGGATGAGCTAAAGGCTTCAACTTTGCACCTTAAGCACCATATGAAAGATGTAAAAGTTTCCATGTGTGCCATGAACTAAAATTTTTGTTCACAGACTTTTCTGAAACCAGAAACAAAACCTCATGGTATGAGTAACAGATTTACAAAATAAACTATAATCTCAACCTTGCAAGGTGTTTGCTGTTAAAGTACAGGTTTTGATTGGAAAAGAATGGGATCCTGAAATGTGGAATGATGATAAATGGCTTGATAATTATAGTGACGGGGAGATGGTATACCTGGAATCTACTGAGCCTTTGCCAGATAGACCTGTAATGGAGTGTCCTGGGGAAAGACCTTCCTGATCTCCAGCCTGCCTTGAGGAAACAGCTTCCGCCTCCAAACTCCTCAGAGGAGTCTTCCATTGAACTTAAAAAGATTAACACTTCAGTGCCTGCTAACCCTGTAACCACCTCCCCTGGGGAAGAAGCCCTCACTCATCTGTCTGGAGCAACTACTCCTGTTTCAACAGATGAACTGGCAACAGAATGCCCTGAGATAATTGGCTTGAAAGATGCTTCTTTTTCTTTTCATGACAGAAACCCACCACCTCTCTTTTCTTCAAAACCTATAACTAGACTAAAGTTCCAACAGGCCTCAAAAGGTGAGGTACAAAGTGATCCATGAGGTGGTATACTATACTCCAAAAGAACTGCATCAGTTTAACAATCTATATAGACAGAAATCAGGGGACTATGTGCAGAAATGGATACTAAGGGTAGGATATAGTGGTGGAGGGAATATAAAGTTGGATCAAGCTGAATTTGGTTATATAGGCACACTGAGTACAGATTCTGTGTTCAATGTTGTAGCTTGAGGGGTTATAAAGGGCATTAATAGTTGGTTTGGATGGTTGGCTAAAACGTGAATCAAAAGGAAGCCAATATTACCTGAGGTTGAAATGCCAGGATTGCCCTGGTATAATGTAGTTGAGGCGATCCATAAGCTTACAGAGATTTGAAGGTTAGAGTGAATTTATCATGGAAGACCTACTCACACAATCCCAAGAATGTCCAGAAAACACACCTTTCACCAGAACCTTGATAAATAAATTCATGAGACTAGCTCCGTCATCCCTGAAGACCTCTGTAGTCACCCTTCTGTGTAGGTCAGATAACACTGTGGGAATTCCCGTCACTGAGCTGGAATCCTTAAACACAATGGGGATAATCAGATACTGAGTTGGCAGAAGCCATGTGGTGACAGTTAATCACCATAGACAAAGTGGGTGTGGCCACCATAATGGACAGTAGACTCAAAGCAGTAGTCAAAATAATCAAACTCACAGAGATTTGTGCCATTGGCTAGTAGAACATGTGGTACCTAGAAGCAAAATAGACAGACAGTCTGGTAAATTCTTGTGTGAGCTTATAAGCATAAGAATTCTAGGTCATGTGAACAGACGTGTAACTTGAATTACAAAAACAGAGAGTCACAGTTCCTTAGTCAATTCCCAGACTTGAGACAGTTTACAGACCCAGGAGCTGGGAAACCTTGGGGACAGACCCTTTTACATTGTCCAAAATTTACACTGTTAACCTTCATCCCAGCCATACCCAAGGAGACCTTCAGTGCCTTACCAGGGTGACTGTGCACTGAAGAAATGATCAGATTTTTTTTAATTACTAGATATTGGCTCAAAAGTGACACTAATGCCAGGAGACTGAACATGTCACTCTGATACAACAATCAGAGTAGGGGTTTTATGAATGTAAGGTGATCGATGGAGGTTTAGTCCAGGTCTGCCTCACAGTGGGTCCAGTGGGTCCCCAGACCCATTCTGTGGCTATTTCTCCAGTTCCAGAATGTGTAGATGGAATTGATGTACACAGAAAAATGCTGAATTCCCACATTGGTTGTCTGACTCATGGAATGTAGGCTATTATGGTAGGAAAGGCCAAGTGGAAGTTGCTAGAACTGCCCCTACCTAGCAAAATAGTGAATCATAAGCAATACAATTTTCCTGGAGGAATTGCAGAAATTAGTGCCACTCTTAAGTACTTGAGGGAAGCAGGGTTGATGATTCCCATGACATCCCCATTCAACTCTACTATTTGCCTTGTGCAGAAATCAGAAGGGACTTGAAGGATGAGAGTGGATTATCAAAAACTTCACCAGGTGCTCTCTCCAATTGCAGCTGCTGTTCCAGGTGTGGTATCATTGATTGAACAAATCAACTCATTGCCTGGTACCTGGTATGCAGCTATTGGTCTGGCAAATGTATTTTTCCCAATAGCTGTCAGTAATGACCACCAAAACCAGTTTGCAATCAACTGGGAAGGCCAGCAGTATACCTTCACTGTCCTGCCTCAGAGGTCCACCAACTCTCCAGCCCAATGTCACAATGTTGTCCACAAGGAACTTGATCATTTCTCTCTCTCAGAAGACATCACAGTGGTCCATTATATTAATGATATTATGCTGATTGGACCTAGTGAATAAGAAGTAGCTACTACTCTAGACTTATTGGTAAGGCATTTATGGGTCAGAGGAGTGGTAGATAAATGCCACAAAAATACAGGGGTCTTCCACCTCAGTGAAAGTTCTAGGTGTCCAGTGAGGTGGGACACATTGAGATATCCCTTCTAAAGTGAATGATAATCTGGCCTCTCCTATGACCTAAAAAAGAGAAGCATAAGGCCTTATTGTCCTCTTTGGATTTTGGGGACAACATATTCCTCATTTGTGTGTGCTGCTCCTGCCCGTTTATCAAGTGACCAGAAAAACTGCTAATTATGAGTGGAGACTGGAACAAGAGGAGGCTCTGTGACATGCCCACACTACTGTTCAGGATGCTCTGCTACTTGGGCCATATGATCCATCAACTCCAATGGTTCTGGAAACCTCAGTGGCAAATAGGGATGCTGTCTTGAGCCTTTGGCAGGTCCTTACAGAAGAATCACAAGGCAGACCCTTAGTATTTTGGAGCAAAGCTTTACCATCTCCTGCATATAACTACTCTCCTTTTGAGAAACAGCTTTTAGCCTGCTACTGGGCCTTAGTAGAGACTGAATGCTTTACCATGGGCCACCAAGTTACCATGAGGTCTGAGTTGCATATCATGAACTTGGTGTTTTCTGGCTCACCTGGTCTTAGAGTTGGCCATGCACAGCAGTACTCCATCATAAAATGGAAATGGTATAGAAAAGAAAGGGTTGAGATGGTCCCAAAGGCACAAGTAAGTTACATGAGGAAGTGGTCCATGGCCCCCACTCCTGCCACATTACCTTCTCTTTCCCAGATTGGATCAAAGGCCTCTTGGGGAATCCCTTACAGATGGTTGACTGAGGAAGAGAAAACTCGGGCCTGGTTAAGAGATGGATCTGCATGACATGCAAGGACCACCAGAAGTGGACTAGAGTCCCATTCTGGGATGTCCTTAAAGGCTAGTGGTGAGGTGAAATCCTCTCAGTAGGTAGAACTCTAAGCAGTGTACCTGGTTGTTCATTTTGCTTGAAAGGAGAACTGGTTAGAGGTGCATTAGTATACTGACCCTTGGGTTGTTGCTAATGGTTTTTCTGAATAGTCAGGTATTTGGAAGGAGCATGATTTGAAAAATGGTGACAAAGCAATCTGGAGTAGACATAAACTGATACACATTTCTAAGTGGGCAAGGAATATGAATATCTTTGTGTCCCATGTGAGTGCTCATCGGAGGGTAGCTTCAGCATAGGAAGGTTTAAATAAAGAAGTGGCTATGACCCATCCTGTGGATAGAAGTCATCCTTCTTCTTCAGTTACTCTTGCCATTGCCTAATGGGCTAATGAACAAAGAGGACATAGTGGTAGGGATGGAGGTAAGCATGGGCTTAGCAACATGGACTTCTACTCACCAAGGCTGACCTGGCTATGGCCTCTGCTGAGTGCCCAATCTGCCTGCAGCAGAGACCCATGCTCAATCCCTGATATGTCATCCTTCACCAAGGTGATCAGCTTGGTACCTGGTGGCAGGTTGATTACACTGAACCACTTCCATAATTGAAGGGGCAGTGATATCTTCTCACAGGAATAGGAACATACTCTGGATATAGTTTAGCATTCCCTGAATGTAATGTGTCTGTAAAAACTACCATATATGGACTTGTAGAATGCCTTATCCACCACCATGGTATTCAACACAGCATTGATTCTGATCAAGGAACTCACTTCATACCAAATTAAGTGTGGGAATGGGGATATGCTCATGGAATTCTCTGGTCTTACAATGTTCCCCATCATCCAGAGGCAGCTGGGATGACAGAATGGTGGAATGGCCTTTTGAAGACGCAGTTACAGTGCCAACTAGGTGGTAACACCGTGCATGTCTGGAACAATGTTCTCCAAGATTCTTTGTGTGCTCTAACTCAGCATACACTCTATGGTGCTGTTTCTCCCGCAGCCAGGATTCATGGGTCCAGGCATCAAGGGTTGGAAATGGGAGTTGCACCATTCACTATCATCCCTAGTGATCTGCTAGGAAAATTTTTGCTCCCTGTCTCTGAAACTTTAAGCTGTGCTGGTCTACAGTACTTAGTTCCAAAAGGAGGAGTGCTCATAGGGAGATGCAACAATGATTCAATTTAACTGGAAGTTAAGATTGCCACCTGGCCACTGGGTGTCTCATGTCACTGAATCAACAGGCATGAAAGAAGATTACTGTTCTATCTAGGATGATTGATCCTATCATGGGGAAATAGGATTGAATTACACAATGGAGGTAAAGAATAGTTTTCCTGTAATACAAGAGATCTCCTAGGGCATCTCTTAGTACTACCTTGCCCTGTGATTAAAGTCAATGGAAAACTGTTGCAACCCTATCCAGGCAGGACTACCAATGGCCCAGAAACATCAGGAATGAAGGTCTTGGTCACTGCACCTGACAAAGAACCATAGCCAGCTGAAGTACTTACTGAGGGTATAGGGAACATTAAATGGTTAGTAAAAGAAGGTAGTGATAAATATGAACTACAACCATGTGACCAGTTACAGAAATGAGGACTGTGATTGTATGAATATCTCCTCCTTGTTTTGTTATGAGTTTGTTTGCATTTGTATAGAAGCCAACATCTTGTTTTTTCTTATCATATAGTTGCATTATTCATGTTATAGTATTTAAGTCTTAAGATATGAAGTTTAAGAGTGAATGTTACCTAGGGAATTGCACCCTATTCTGGAATGATGTCACACATTTCCAGTTGTACACAGGACAGTTGAGTATTATGAGGAGAAATATATGTCTGTTATTGTGTTCTGTTTGTAAACTAAGTGTGTTTCAAGGTGATGTATATAGCTGGCAAGTTGACAAGGGGTGGATTGTGATGGTTAGGTTGTGGTGTCAACTTGGCTGAGTGATTATGCTCAGTTGTTTGATCAGGCAAGCACTGGCCTGACCATTTCTGCAAGGGTATTTCCTGGCTGGTTAAGAGGATGGAAGGCTGATATATTAAATCATCAGTCAGTTCATTGTATCTGTGGCTGATTACCTCTGTGATCAACTATGGCAATCCCCATAATGATATCATCCAATCAGTTGAAGGCTTTTTAAGGAAGAAGAGAGATTCTCACAATTTCTTCATCCAGCGAGCCACTGAAGTTCATCCAGACCCTTCATCAGAGCCATGAGCTTCACAGACTGCAACAGATTTTGGACTCTTCCATTCCCGTGGTTGCATGAAACACCTTTATAAATCTCATTTTACAGATATGTCCTTCTGGTTCTGTTTCCCTAGAGAACCCTAACTAACTAAGCCTCTTTATCAAAAATCACTTGGTGATAAATGAAAAGGTTGATTTCTGAGCTCTCAATCTGATTCCATTTGTCTAGATGTCTGTCCTTGTGCAAGTACCATGCTACTTTAATAATGTGTGTTGGTATTATCTTTTAAGATTAGGAGGTGTGGATCCTCCAACTTCATTCTGCCTTATCAATATGGCTTTGGCTATTCAGAGCCAATAACCCTTCCATATAAATTTGATGACTGACTTTTATATTTCTGCTAAGGATGTTGTTGAAATTTTCTTTGGGATTGCATTGAATTTTTAAATTGCTTTGGGGAGAAATGTTTTCTTAAGATTTTGTTTTCCAATCTAAGAACATGGAATGTCCTTCATTTATTTGTCTTCCTTGAACTTTTTAGCAATATTTTGTAGATTTCTGTGTACATGTCCTTTGCATCTTTGGTTATATTTATTCCTAGAAATTTATCTCATTGGTTAGTATTGTAATTGGAATTTTTTCCTGATTTCTTCTTTTGATTTTACATTGCTAGTGTACAGAAACACTACTGATTTTCTTAGTACAATGTTGAGTAAAAGTGGTGACAGTGGGCATCCTTGTATTTTTCCTGATCTTTGAAAATTTTTCATCAAGTTTGATGTCAGCTATGGATTTTTCATATGTCCTTTATCATATTGAGGAAGTTTCCTTCTACTTGCAGTTTTCTCAGAGGTTTTCATCAAGAAGGGTGCTAAATTTTCTCATATGCTTTTTCTGCATCAATTGGCATGAACAGTTGTTTTTTATGGACTTCACTCCGTTAATATGGTATATTATATTAATTAATTTTCTTATGCCGAATCATTCTTGCATATCTTGGAAATTCCACACAATCATGGTGTAAAATTCTTCTAATGTGTGTTTGCATTAGGTTTGCTGGTATTTTATTGAGGATTTTTAATCTATATTTGTGAAAGATGTTTAGGTCTATAATTTTTTTTCCATGAGGTATCTCCTGCCTATGGTAAGAGTGTGATGTTGCCCTCATAGAATTAGGGAAGGTTCCTTCCTCTTCAATTTTCTGGAAGAGTTTGAGCAGGATTAGTGTTAATTCTTCTTGGAATGTTTGGATAAATTTACCTGTGAATCCATTTCAACCTGTGTGTTTCTTTGTTGGAATGTGTTTTACTACTGATCCAATCTCCTTACTAGTTATTGATTTATTGACATTTTCTATTTCTTCTTGAGTCAATTTAGTTGTTTGTGTGTTTCTAAGAATTGTCTAATAAATCTAGTTCATCTAATTTGTTACCATTCAGTTATTCTTAGTATCCTCTTATAGTCCTTTTTTATTTCAGTGGGGTCAGTATTAATACTCCCGTTTTCATTTCTGATTTTATTTATCTGTGTCCACTCTATTTTTCTCTTTGTCAGTTGAATTTTATTGATCTGTTTAAAGCATCAACTTCTGACTTTGTTATTTCTATTACTTTTATTCTCTGTTTCATTTATCTCCTTTCTAATATTCATTATTTCCTTCCTCCTTCTCATTTTAGATTTAGTTTATGGCTCTTTTTCTAGTTTTCCAATTTTTAGTTTATGTCTCTGATTTAAAACCTTTCCTCTCTCTTTCTCTTTGCTTTTATTTATTTATCTATTTATTTATTTATTATGTGGGCAGGCACTGGGAATCAAACCCGGGTCTCCAGCACGCAGGCGAAAATTCTGCCACTGAGCCACTGTTGCACTGCCCAAACCTTTCTTCTCTTTTAACATAAGCATTCAGAGCTCTAAATTTCCCTCTCAGCCCTGTCTTTGCTGCATTCTACAAGTTTTGGCATGTTATATTTTCATTTTCATTTACCTCAAGTTAATTCCTAATATTCCTTGTGATTATTCTTCAACCCATTGCTTGTTTAAGAGTAAGTTGTTTAATTTCTTCATATTTGTGAACTTTCCATTTCTCCCAGTTATTGATGCACTGCCACCATAAACACCAGTGTGCAAATGTCCATTCCTGTCCTCACTGTTCTAGCAATTGGGTTGCAAGATCATATGGCAACCACACCCTTAGACTCTTGTGTAACCACCACACTGCCCTCCAGAAGGGCTGTGCTTCTCAGTTCACTACCAATAATGAAGATGTACATCTGTCTCTCCACATTTTCTCCAGCACTTGTTTTTCTCTGTTCATTTTTAAAGAGTTTTATTCGCACATCATACAATCCAACTTTGCTGGTTTTAAACTGTTATGTACCCCATAAAGCCATGCTTTTTAATACTCATGCAACATTACTGGGTGGGATATTTTTTATCATTTTCATGGAGATGTAACCCATGTAGTCGTGGATGGTAACTTTTGATTACATGGTTTCCATGAAGATGTGCCTCCACCCATTCAAGGTGGGATTGCTTACTGGAGCCCTTTAAGAGGGAATCATTTTGACAAAACTCAGTGGCTATAAATCCCACATAGTCAGAGACCTTTGGAGATGTTTGAAGATGCAGAAGGAAAACATTCCTGGAGAAGCCTTATGAAATGAGGAGAAAGAGCTAGCAGACATCACCATTTGCCCTCCAACCTGACAGAGAAACCTCAAACTCTAGATCTTAGCTTGCAGTGATTGTATTTTTTCCTGTATACCATCCCATTTTCTACACCTTACAATGTTGACATTCATTTGTTCTTTCTTATGTAAAAATGTTTTCTATTTGTATATTTAATCACCATCATTGCCCAGTCTTGGCATTCCTAAGTTATATTGTCTCAGACTTTATCCACTATCGTTTATTCTATTATCATATGTGCCCCCAACCCTTCTCTCTCCACAATACTCACTTTCAGCTTCATTCAATGTACTTATATTTTTGTTATACCATCAAATAATATTGTGCTATCCATTTCCACATTTGTACAATCAGTCCTGTTGCATATTCTGTATTCCTTCAACACCAAATGCCCAATCTCTACTCTTTCTATTGTCTAATAACCTGTACTCTTAACTTTAACTCTAAAAGTTTTCTTATTAATGTTAGTTCATATGAATTAGACCATACAGTATTTTCACTAAGCTTAATGTCTTCAAGGTTCATCCACATTGACTTTATTCTGTTTTACAGCAGTGTAATATTCCACTATATGTATATACCGCAGCTTATTTAGCTACTTGTCTGTTGATGGACATTTGGGCTGTTTATGTCTCTTTGCAATTGTAAATAATGCTGCTATAAACATCAGTGTGCAAATGTCCATTTGTATCCTTGCCTTCAGTTCCTCTCACTACATACCTAGTAATGGGATTGCTCTTTCATATTGCAATTCTATACTTAGCTTCTTGAGGAACTACCAAACTGCTTTCCAGAGCAGCTGCACCATTTTAAATTCCCCACAACAGTGGATAAATGTACCTCTTTCTCCACATCTTCTCCAGCACTTGTGTTTTCTGTTTTTGTTTTTTCCATAATGGCCATACAAATGGGTAGGAGATGATATTTCATTGTTATTTTGATCTGCATTTCCGTAATAGCCAATGAAATTAAGCATCTTTCCATGTGCCTATGAGCCATTTGTATTTCCTCTTCTGAAAAGTGTCTATTCATGTCTTTTGCCCATTTTTTATTTGGGTTGTTTGGCTTTTTGTGTTGAGTTGTAGAATCTCTTTATATATTCTGGTTATTAAACCCATATCTAATATGTGGTTTCCAAATATTGTCTCCCATAATGTAGGCGGCCTTTTTACTTTCCTGACAATGTTCTTTGATACACAAAAATGTTTAATTTTGAGGAGATTCCATTTATTTATTTATTTTTTCATTGTTCACGCTTTGGGTGTAAGGTCAAGGAAACCACTTCCCATCACAAGATTTATAAGTTATTTCTCTATATTTTCTTCTAGAAGTTTTATGGCCTTAATTCTAATGCTTAGGTCTTTGATCCATTTGAGTTAATTTTTGTGTAGAGTGTGAAATGTGGATTCTTTTTCATTCTTTCAAATATGGATATTCAGTTCTCTGAACACCATTTATTGAAGAGGCTGCTCTCTCTCAGTTGAGTTGGTTTGACTGTCTTATCAAAAATCAATTGTCCATAGGAGGTACAAGAGTAGTTCAGTGGTATCATTCTTGCCTGCCATGTGGGAGACCCAGGTTCGATTCCCAGCCCCTGCACTTTCCCCCCAAACAAGCAAACAAACAATAAAAAACCACAAAATTCAACAAATGGTGCTGCAATAACACCACATGAGTATACTCACATGGAAAAAGAATGAAATGTGGCCCTAACATATGACATATCAAAAAAAATCAATTATCCATATATCAGAGGTTCTATCTCCAAATGCTCAATTAAATTCCATTGGTCAGTATATCTATCTTTATGCCAGCACCATGCTGTTATAACCACTGTAGCTATGAAATATACTTTAGTCAGTGTGGGACCTCCCACTTCATTTTTCCTTCTGAAGATATTTTTAGCTATTTGGTTCACCCTGACTTCCAAATAAATTTGGTTATTTGTTTTTCTATTTCTGAAAACTAAGTTGTTGGGATTTTAATTGGTATTGCTTTAAGCCTATAACTCATTTGTATAGAATTGACATCTTAACTACATTTAGTCTTCCAATTCATGAGCATAGTATGTCTTTCCATTTATTTAGGTCTCCTGTGATTTCTTTTAGCAATTTCTTATAGTTTTCTGTGAATAGGTCACTTGTATCCCTGGTTAAATTTATTTTTAAATATTTGACTCTTTTGTTGCATTGTAAATGGAATTTTTTTCTTGATTTCCTCCTCAGATTGTTCATTACTAATGTATAGAAACACTATTGATTTTTGGGTGTTCTATCCTGAAACTTTGATGTACTCATTTATTAGGTCTAGTAGCTTTGCTGTAAATTTTTCATCTTTTCAACATGTATCATTTGACCTGCAAACAGTGAGAACTTTACTCCTTTCTTTCCAATTTGGATGCCTTTTATTTCTTTTTCTTGTCTAATTCCTCTGGCTGGGATTTTCAGAACAATGTTGAATAGCAATGGTGACAGTGGGCATCCTTGTTTTGTTCCCTAATCTCAGAAAGAAAGCTTTCAGTCACCTCACATTGAGGATGATGTTGCCTGTGGGTTTAGAAGGGCTTCTAAGCAGCTCCAAAATGCTAATGTGTCTTGTCTGGCTCAAAAGTGGTGTGCTGGTTTGAAAAGATTTTGAACCCTTGAAAAGCTATGTTTTAATCCTCATCTGATCTTGTGGAAGCAATTGTTTCTTTTAATCCCCATTCAATAATGTAGGTTGGAAGTTTGATTAAGTTATCTCCATGAAGATGTGACTCCACCCATTCTAGATAGGTCTTGATTAGTTCACTGGAATTCTTTCTAAGAGGAAACATTTTGGAGAGAGCCACCAGAAGCAGCAGAGCCGTGAGAGCTACCAGAGCCCATGCAGCTAGAGACCTTTGGAGATGAAGAAGGAGAATGCCTCTGGGAAAGCTTCATGTAACAGGAAGTCTGGAGAGAAAACTAGCAGATGTTGCCATGTTCACCATGTGCCTTTCCGGTTGAGAGGGAAACTCTGAAGTTCATCGACCTTTCTTGAGTGAGGGTAACCTCTTACTGGTGCCTTAATTTGGATATTTTTATAGACTTGCTTTAATTGGAGCATTTTCATGGCCTTAGCACTGTATACTTGCAACTTATTAAATTCCCCTTTTTAAAAGTCATTCCATTTCTGGCATATCAATACAAATCATTTTTTAACTCTAGAGCAACTTGTGCTAACAGTGTTCTATTAAAAACTTTTGTAAAAATCTTACTCATGTCAATTGGAATAAAAGTGAAAAGAAGCACAGCCTTAATAATAAGTTAAGCTGGGATGGAAGGTGTATCATCAAAATAAATAATGACAAGAAATAGGTTATAATATGTTGAACATAAAGGAATCCATGAATCACATATTAATACTAAAAGCCAAACAAATACAGGCATAGAGAAGGGAAAGTCCTTCCTTACAGTATAATGCCAACTAATAATTGTAGAAAGAATTATGGAGTTAAAAAAATCACCACTCTGCAGAAATCATAAGTAATAATAAATCCAGGAAAGAATGATCTTTCATAGAGTGTTTCTCTCATTACATATGACTTAATTACTTGTAAGTGAAACTATGAACACTAATTGTAATGTGTAGCCTACACAAAACTAAAAAAGTATAGCTTTATAGAAAAGTCTGTATTAAAAGTCTTGAAAAATGCTGAGTTTATTTTCATTTTTCAAAACTATTCTGAATTTAATGGCATGACTTAGAAATCCTAGTAACATTGTGACCAATTATCTAAATTAGGCAGCTTATCTCCACTGCTGTCTCTAAACTTCTTTTCCTGATGAATTCTGATGCACTATGTACTTGTCAGCATTCTCGAGGGAATGAGAACAAACAGGAGATATATGTATATATACATATATCATATGTATATGGTAAGTTTCTTAATAGGAGCTAGCCCACACCATATGCTTTCCAATTTTCATTTTAATTCATTTCAGCAAGCTGCCAGTAATATCAAATTATAAAATTAAGTATTTTACTTATACACTCTACTTTTTTTTGCCTGTTCTCTAGTTGTTTGGCTTAGATAGTTCATTAACCAACATATGTGGTTATATAGTACTTTATATTCATTATCAACACTTAAAAACAGCTGTTATATTTGACAAGTTGATGATAATAAGGAAACCTATAAGACTCCATTAGGAACCATATAAGAAAACTTCTTACTAACACCTTTATGAATTTGAACATATTTTATAATATTGATTTGAAATGTCATGTGATTTCACATTCTAAAGTAATTCATAATATTTTAGCTGATTTTATCCTCATTCTAACCTTACAATTTGAATATGAAAGGCATGATTTTCTTCTACTTTCAGAGAATAGCTTAGAAATTCTCCATATAATTAAGTCATAAAATGTGGTGTTCAATCTAATGTAAGCCTACTTCCTTTTTAAACTTACTTGGGCTAACTTTCATTAAATGGCATGGATGTTCCCAAATAAGTGAGCATTTGTATAAAATAGTGTAATTTATCTAGAGTCTCACTAAACAGACTTGACTTATTTGCCCACATGCATCAAATATCCTTTATAGACAATTTTTCTTGTACTTTATCAAGTAGTAGAGAGATTTATTAATGAGTTCCTTAATTATGGAGGGACAAAGAGTACTCTTTTCCAGTACTTGTTCATCTGCATACTGGAGTTGTCTGTGCTTCCTTCTGCCTTTCCTCATCCTGTGTGCCCTATCAGGAGTGCCAGATTTGGGGTCAATTTGACCAAAATGCCTCTCCTAACAATTTCAATGAACACTGGATGTGACAGTTTGAAACTGTTGTGTACCCCAGAAAAGCCATATTCTTTAATCCTCATTCAATATTGTTGGGTGGGATTGTTTGATTAGGTGGTGTTCATGGAGATGTGTCTGCACCCATTCAAGGTGGGATTGCTTACTACAGCCCTTTAAGAGAAAACCATTTTGAAAAAAGCTTCTGAACCCACAAAGTGAGAGACCTTTGGAGATGCAGAAGTAAAACACCCCACAAGAAAGTCATTTTAAAGAAGAAGCCAGGAGAGAAAGCTAGCAGACATCACCATGTGCCTTCACAAAATTGACAACAGAAACCCCAAATGTCATTGACCCTTTCTTGAGTCAAGGTATCTTTCTCTGGATGACTTAGATTGGATATTTTTTTATGGCCTTAGAACTGTAAATTTGCAACTTAATAAATTCCCTTTATATAAGCTAAGCCATTTCTGGTATATTGCATTCTGGCAGCTTAACATACCACAACACTGGGCTCCCTCTATTTTAATTCCTTCTAAACACTTATATCCTCTAGCAAGTAATTATATTAAATTA